>WNYA01001834.1:0-57883 GCA_019512145.1 Engystomops pustulosus | reverse complement strand
GGAACAAGCTGTCCATGCAGAAGACACTTGTACCCCCAATATGAATGAAGAGACTGGTAACTAATGCATAAGCACCCATAAGATGATTGTTCTGTCCCAATCATTATTGGAAACCGTACTCACAACTCTTTTGATCAGTCTGGGACCCTCCCTGATCACAAATATCTTCTCTCCAGTGTATAGGGGGACAATGTAACCATAAACAAATCAATTTCTCACACTATTAATCTACATTGTAACAATCAGTTGGTGTTGGAGTAGGCTCTTTCAAAGCCACCAACGGCACTACTACTCTCATCCTCAACAGGGTTCACATACTTTCGGCTTTGGAACATCAGAGGTACCTGTAGAGACGGTCTCCTGGTGGTGCCTCCACCCTTGCTCTCTGGTTCTCCTGGGATTGGCCGGGGACGTGGTGGAGCGTCGTTAGCGGAGCGCTGGAGCGGCTGGAATATTAAATTGCTATTTAAAAAGGTGATTTAATGAGACAAATTCGGCTCCTGAAGTGTGACATGTTTACAAGTAATTTCAACCATTAATTGAAAAATTTCCTCTTCTGTACGGAACGAGCAGCTCCCCGGGGGGAGGACAGGGCCGTCTCAGCACTCTGCGAGGATATGCTCTTTTTCGGGAGACGTGACTTGGGCAGAAATGAAGCAAATATTCTGGAGGATTCTGATTCATTCTGAGAAAGTTGGGTGACAACCATTATGGCTGCTCTGTACTCAGTTTTTCCGGTGCAGGATATCTTTGTATTGATGCTTCCTCAATAAGATCCATCTTGGCAGTAACGCTCTGCTATTCAGGAGTCTAGAAAAGCTGAGTCACAAAGGGGTTTTACGATTCATAATAACCCCTCGTGTCTTGGACATACTACTCCAATCCTGTCCAAAGCTGCATCGACAATTGGAGTTTCTCATCCCTCTGTAGTCATAATTCTTAGAGGTGTCCGGGATCTTTATTATCATTCAATATCAGATCGGGATCGCTCCTAACAATGGGTAATTATAGATTCTAAAGTAGGGGAAGTACCAGGAAGCTCAGGATGACTAATTATAGAAGTGGGATCTATGGGAACCCTGTGTTTGTAGAAGTCGTCTCCTGTAAATTGCCCTGAAGGCTTTGCAGTAAGTGTAGATTTCCTCTTCCAGCTCCTGAAATGTTACACTGGAATTTAGACTCGGAAAATGTCAACGAGCTCCGGGGAATAAATGTTAGACTGATCACAGGATCATAGAGCATAAAAAGCTTCAGCATCTCTGGGTTACTATCTGATCCTGGGAAAGCTGGGTGACTACAACGGAATTCCAGACACATCCTAATGAATAGAATGGATACATAATGACGTGGACAGGCAGTAGAATCTTGATAATGTCCCTATGACAACACCTCATGGAAGCAAAGTGCTGATGGCTCGGGGCTATACACCCGGACATAAGGACATTTCTGATATCTCTACAACGTTAAAGGGATATTCTGGGCTATAAACATTGATGATCTGTACATATAATCATAGTTAATATCAGATTGGTGGGGGTCAAATCATTAGAACCCCTACAATTCAGCTGATACACAGATCAGTGTAGTGGCCAGAGCAGGTTACTGCAGATGCAGTAATCATTTGAATTGGAACTAAGCCGCAGTTACTCATTTCAGCCACTATGTAGAGGATGGCGCTATCTGCTTTGTGTTCCGGAGAATGGCTGATGTCAGATATCATGGACAGGTCATCCGTATTTTAAGCCCAGAATACCCCTTCAATCCCCAGCCACAGATCAGATGTAATTGGTCTCCTAATAATAACCATCTCTGGATCCTTCCGAACTCCTAATCCGGGGTCTGGAGGTGTCCGCTGAGTGACAGCCGAGGAGATGAAAGGACCTTCTGCTATCATCTGCCCTCATCACCATCAGTCAATTCCTGAACATTGCGGCTTTAATCCCCCGTCCTGTCCTGCTCATCACAGAATCATTTCTCGCTCTGCGGCCTCGGAGATGATTGGCGCCTCACCAGCGCCATCACACATCTCGCCGTAACCTCTAGCGGCGGCCGTGGCCCAGAGACTCTGCTAATACAAGACCGGGAGGTGATCGATAACCACTGGGGCAGGATAATGAGCAGGATCAAGCCCTGAGCTGATGGATAAGCATCACCCAGCTTTCTACAATCCCTGAACGGATGGCCCCCTGGGTGATGCTTATCCATCAGATCAGGGAGGGATTGTAGAAAGCTAGGTGACGCTTATCCATCAGATCAGGGATTGTAGAAAGCTGATTGATGCTTATGTATCAGATCGTGGATTGTAGAAAGCTGGGTTATGGTTACCCATCAGATCAGGGTTTGTAGAAAGCTGGGTGATACCTATCCATCCAATCAGGGATTGTAGAAAGCTGATTGATGCTTATGAATCAGATCAGGGATTGTAGAAAGCTGGGTGATGGTTATGAATCAGATCAGGGATTGTAGAAAGCTGAGTGATGGTTATCCATCAAATCAGGGATTGTAGAAAGCTGAGTGATGGTTATCCATCAGATCAGGGCGTGTCAGATATTGATGCCATAGTCATAAGAGGCATAGTGATTGAATAAGAGCGGTAAATACCTGCAAGTTAATTCACATTAACATATTGTAGACCCAGTCCATCCCAATCAGCAATTTAGCTGCAGTTTTTTCAGGATCTCCTTCCAATCTGCGGAGGAAACATGATCCTCCAAAATATTTCTACATCCTCCTCAACGCGACCAATCATGAAACTTTTATCAGAAGCCCAATGAAATGTCGCTGTAAACGTAAATAATTTTTTTGCTGCCGTTATTGATCCACCTCCCAAATGCTCCTACGAGATCCCGCCCTGGCGCTGGCGCTCCTACTTGTCACACATCTCAGGGCTTGTACCGAATTCCATAGCACAGCTGTGTTTTTGAACATTGTGTTGCGGGGCTATTTGTACAGTACGATCTACAGGGACTGTTATTTGTTACAAATATTTCCTCTTTTCAATAATGCGGCGGCTCCCCCCCCCAGGGGACCGTATTGACAGGCGTTAAGTACAGCCTCCGCGATTTTTGATGGAGTGCTGAGCAGCGGCGGTCGCATTGTTCCCTTCGAAAATTGAAAAACACCTGGAGAGAAACGTCTGCAGCAAAAAGTTGTAGTAGACCATGGCGACGGACACCTACGCTCCATTAGCCTGTAACTTGCGTGGAAACACTTGTGTTCTGGGTCAAGGAGCGCTGTTTAGGATCGGAGGACGGCCTGGAAGGCAGGCAACCAAACTATATAATAACGTTCCTAGAACACAGAAAAAGTTTTCTGCAGAGTTCTGCTGAGATACACGTACTATATATTGGGTCCACAGAGTCCATCATGTGGATACAGTCCTGCTAGAGCTGTGTACGATAATCCCGTCCTCGATACTGTCCCTTGGCTTCATATTAACTAGACCATGTGTGTCCCACCCACTTAAGACAATTATCTACGCTTTCATATGCCATGATTCTGCAGAACTAATCCAGTCATGTTGATCCTGCCAGCAGAACGGTGTATCTAATCCATTCATGTGTGATTGTACCTGCAAGCAGTGTATCTAATACCAATCACGGTGATCCTGCCTTCCAGAACGGTGTATCTACCAGTCATGTTTGATCCTGCCTGCAGAGCTTGTCTCTACTCCATTCCTGTGTGATCCCACCTCAGAGCGTTGTATCTAATCCAGTCCCTGTGGCTCCGCCTGCAGAGCGGTGTAATCTAATCCAGTCCTGTGTGATCACCTGGCCCACAGAGCGTGTATCCAAATCCAGTCCATGTGTGATTGTACCTGCGAGCGGTGTATCTAAATCCGTCATGTGTGAATCCGGTGGTGCCTGCGAGCAGTGTATCCAATCCAGTCATGTGTGCTTCTACGCTGAAACAGAGCGGTGTATTCCATCCAGTCATGTGTGATTGTTCCTACATAGCGTGTAAAATCCAATCAGTCATGTGTGATTGTACCTACGATCGTGTGTAGTGGCACAATCAAATCATGTGTTGATTGTACCTGCAGTGTCTCTAAATCCATCACTTGTGATCACTGCCTTCAGAGCGGTTAATCCTAATCCAGTCATGTGTGATTGTCCCAGCATAGCATGTAATCCTAACCCGTCATTGTTATCCTGCCTGCAGACAAGTGTAATCACGTGGTCAATCCTGCCTTCAGATCGGTCTAATCTAATCCAGTCCATGTGTGATCCTGCCTGCAAGGGTTTTCTAATCCAGTCACGTGTCATCCTGCTTCAGAGCGGTGTATCTAATCCAGGTCATTTGTTATCCTACCTGCAGAGCGGTGTATCTAATCCGTCACGTTTCATCCTGCCTTCCGAAGCGGTGTAAATCTAACACAGTCTTGTATGTTTACTTTTTACTACTCTTGCGGTGTAATCTAATCCTATCATGTCTCATAATGCCAGCTGTTGCATGCAAACCTGTCCAGATTTTGGTAGTCCCTTAACATCTTGTGGTGACTGTACCCCATTAACAACTTAGGTCAGGTGAGTTCTTCATTATGTATCTAATATTCATTCTCCTGAAATACTCTGTGGACGCTGTTAGCCTGGTACATATGAATATGAGTCGAAACATGACTGATGCCTGGTGTTGTGCCCAGCCACCGCCCCGGGTATCACATCTGTATTACATTGCACCTGCGCGCTATAAAAACATCGGAGCAACGCTGGAGCGTAGTAGATGGAGACAGCCTTCTCCATATCAAACAGTTGGCCATGTATAAATGTTTATGAGTGACAGAATCCAGTGCTGTGGCCCCCAACGAAGGTTTGCAGATTTGCTGACTTGGTTAATTGTTGCCATTTACGAGTTCTATTGGTTAGGGTTTTTGCCATTTCTGGATATTTGGTTTCCTCACCTCTCTTCCTCCATGCTTTACACTGCAGGTACCATGCCGCGGCTGATGAGGGGGCAGGTTTTCCACACACGGCACAGATCCGTGGGGGTGAAGCCCCATCTCTGCCAGAAACTTAAATACACAGCGAGTGAGCGCGCGGCCGTGACATGCCGCCATCAAGGTGGAGCGCCGGCCAGTACAGCGCAGATAATTAGGAAGGCGTCTTTCTTCTAAGACCCTAATTATACTGACACCGTACCTTCCAGAAAGAAGAAAATTCAGGATTTACTAGAACTTAAGTGATGTGAAACATCAATGGTGAGGCTGTCAGGGAACAGGCTGAGGAGGGGCAACTGGGGGGCCCTCAAGCCAGGGATTAGGAGAAGGGTCTACACCATCATGTAACTCATATCTAAATCCACTGATTATAGTGTAAGGTGAGGTTTGCTGTATGGTTGACCCATGTACATATATTAGCATTACTCACCCCGCAGAGTTCTCAGGTCCGGGAGGGGTCTGTCCAGTGGTAGCCGGTCACTCAGAAAATAGCATTGTAGCCATAATTGGCACTGTTTGAGGCGACCCTCCGGTGCTCCGGCTGATGTCCTGACCCCCAATGTGCAAAGAGGAGGATTCTGTGAAGGGCTCGACGTCAAGCTTCTCTGCTTTCTGCGGCCTCTGTGGAGAACAAAGGGTTAAATCATTAAACTCTTCAATATTAGACGCGGCAATTAATATTTCAACTCATGATCAGGGAAGCGCATTAGGCCTCGGGATGCCATCATATTAGAGCAACGACATAAGCTTCAGCCTGTACAAGCATTTATAGGACTGACAGTATCATAAATGAATCCCCCCATCTACGCCAGGAGTAATACTCCATCATCCCTGCTCAATGTATTATCTCCCAGCAGCTGACAATCTAATTATCATCATATAAATGTATCACCCCTATCATCCACACCGGGATTTTCTGTGGGAGGACTAGAGCCAAAAAACTCCAACAGTTTCTGGTCTGGTCTACAGGTCGGACAGCGGAGTTTTCAATCACCCATAATCCTAAGAGGCTGGGTGCCGAACCTGGAGGGGGGAATTTTAAGACTGACGTTCTAACCGCTTGTATTAATAAATTCCCCCCCCAGTGTCTCATTCCGCAGCCTGGATATTGTATTGTAATGTATTATCCCCATCGTCCGGACATTCCCGCAGCCTGGATACAAAATTCTGCGGTTTTTCCGAATGCGTCGGGTTTTCCGACGGCCACGCCCCCCCCATTTTCATTGTGTGCATGCCTGCGCCGATGCGCCACAATCCGATCAACGTGAAGTCCAAAAACCACGGGACATTCGATCACAAAATCCTTGTAAGTTTCTGGAAACCAACGAAAAACGCGATTCGAAGGCCTTGTAAATGAACCCCCGATCTGTATTTCCCCTCCATCCGGACCTTCCGCGGTCTGGATACAATGTATTATCCCCATCATCCGGACATTCCGCGGTCTGGATACAATGTATTATCCCCATCATCCGGACATTCCGCGGTCTGGATACAATGTATTATCCCCATCATCCGGACATTCCGCGGTCTGGATACAATATATTATTCCCATTAATCCAACATTTCCACGGCCTGATACCATTTTATCCCATCATCCGACCATTCCACACCTGGATACAATTGAGCTATCCCAATCTCTGAACAGTTCCACGGCCTGGAATCAATGTAAGTTATCCCAATCATCTGAACAGTCCACGGCCTGGAACAATGTATTATGGCCAATCAATCCGAACATTCCACAGCCTGGATACATGTCTATCCCCACTCATCTGAACATTCCACGGCCTGGATACAATGTATTATCCCAATCAATCCAACATTCCACGGCCTGTATACCATGTACTATCCCAATCATCCGAACATTCCCACGGCCTGGATACAATGATTAAAGCCCATCCATCTGAACATTTCACACGTCCTGTATCAATGTATTATCCCAATCATCCGAACATTCCACGGCCTGGATACAATGTATTATCCCAATCATCTGAACATTCCACGGCCTGGATACAATGTATTATCCCACTCATCCTAACATTCCACGGCCTGGATACAATGTACTATCCCAATCATCTGAACATTCCACGGCCTGGATACAATGTCTTATCCCTCATCCGAACATTCCACGGCCTGGATACAATGTACTATCCCAATCATCTGAACATTCCACGCCTGGATACATTATTATCCCAATCCACCCGAACATTCCACGGCCTGGATACAATGTACTATCCCAATCATCCGAACATTCCACGGCCTGGATACAATGCATCATACCCATCAACCAAACATTCCACGGCCTGGATACAATGCATAATCCCCATAATCAGGCGTGATCTGACTGCAGTGTGCGATTAACCCCTTATACCATGGAGTGATACCTCAGGATCATAGATGCCCTTAAGGTATGTTTGTGTGTAGGTTTGTGTGTTGCTGAATTCTCAAAAACTTGGATCTGAACCTAGCACCAGGGGGATCAGGATGAGCAGAGACCAAGTAAGTCAGAGAGAATGCAATCTATGGAGGTCACAATGAATCCAGAGTCTACAGTAACTCGAAAACTATAAGCCTGAGCAGAACACAACCAAAAGCTCCAAAACTGCAGCTGATTTCCAGGCTAATAGTCAAGTAATGAGCCATGATCCGGGCCCTGTGATCCGTACTGACCCCTCAGCACGGAACAAACAACGGATCACCTCCATGAATATTTTATACCCATAACCTCAGCCGACTCGTCTCTTAAAGGTAGCGCACTCTCATATAATGAATATTGGATAAGGGCGGCTGCCCACCTTGTTTAGGCCGCACTGTAGCGCCATTAATATTAATTCATCGCGTGAAGTTTTCTTTTGTGCTGATTCCCTCCCCAGAATCTGGACTCGAACTTTCAAGAGAACTTTTTATGTGAGCTCTTTCTTCCAGAAAATCACATGCTTCAAAGTCCCACTCCTAGTTGTTCTGCGAAACTTTCGGCCGGCTCTTTCCTCTAAGTCCGAGTTACGATAGAGACCAATCAATTATTAACGCAGACTGGAACAAAAACTCGTTAACATCATTTTTCAGGTAAATCTTTTTTAAATCGGCGGTGAAAAGATGGGTTTGTGCTCCATCGCCTCCAACTTCAGGTCACAATTTTTATTATATTGATGGTGTTCACCCAACATGGGGCCCTTGGCTGGTTATAGTCCTTATATTCTCTGGATCGCCGACTAACAATATGGTTAATGCATCTCTGGATGGGAATGGGTAGAAACCGTTATGAGACTCATAATCATAAACAGAGTTATTGTTTTCTTGACCTAGAGTATGTGTGGCCGCCCAGCAGTTTGAGAATAAGAAAACTGGAATTGCAGCTTTTTGTGTGACTGGAGTATAAAAACAACACTGTGAAGAGTACAGTGTCTTAAGTAAACACTACATCTACACCATGTGATCAAAGCACACCAGAATTGTGATTGGCAGCTCTGGTTGATTGGAGCAGAAACAAAGTGAGTCCTAATAGGTAGAAAACACATTTGTAATTAACCTCTATGACTTTCCACAGCATAGCGTGATCAGTGCTGGTTGAACTTACAGTGTTATAACGATTGTGAATGCAGCTTTGTGGTGTGACTGATTGGTAAAAGAGTGACCGACAATGAAAGTAAAAGATAAATTGTTTCATGAGGCAACAATTGTAGCGTCAAGTAATCTTCATCTATCACAGACCCAGCATGTTCTGACTAATCTAATCGCCTGTCAAAAGTGAAATAGAAAATTTTGGGGATGCAGATTTGAAAGTGCCATGGAGTAAACATCAATGAAAAGATCATTGTCTTGCACCTTTTGACTTGGTTCATCTCCCAAATGCAGCCAGCAGAGCTAGGCCCAGTAGCATGAAAAATCAAGACAAGAATGTCACTGCAGCTATGATGTGACTGGAGTAGAAGTTTCTATAAAGTGATGATGAGGAGATGATGGGAGATGAGATGTACTTAGCTATGTGCTTACACTCGCCACTATGCAACGCACAAACAAAGCAGGATCAGTAGGGCTTAATCTCGTTGATGTGAACACCGTTGTGGAATGCTGCTGTTGAATGTGACGAGAATAAAACTTAGAAGCAGAAGATTATTTCATATTGCACCCCCTACAGAAGACACCCACATCTCCACAACGCAGGACGCAGTCAAGTACCATCAAGGACAATTTTCCTAATTCAAGTACTGGAAAACAAAATAGTGAATGCTGCTTCGGCTGCAACGGAAGGGATAATTAAAGATGATAATATTGACAAATGCACAGTGTTGGGTTTGACGAATCATGAAGAATCTTCACACGGTAGTGTAAGTAAAACATACAGAGGCGAAAATCTGTCTAATTTAGGCATAAAAGCACATGACTACAAAAGGTCGGCTCCGTGTGGCCATACCCCCAGCTTAAAGGCGCTATATCGCAAGTCTGCAACTTAAAACCGTGTAAAGGCATTAGCAAATGGCTGCCAAGTGAGATATTACACGGCGAGCGCCGCCAGCCTATTACATTCACGCCCTCTGACGGCTGTTGGTAAATAGGGGCGTGCACTTTTAAACGCGCACCGGCAGCAATACCAGGGAGGAGAACACTAAAGTGATTCCCTTTACTGAAATGTCATATTGCATATCAGCTGAGAACTGCTCTATCAATTCCCTAATGTGATTAGAGCCGGTCTCGGGCGATTAAGCCATGTAATTTTCTGGATGAAAAAAACGATGAGCGAAAAAAAAAAAATGGGCAACACTCCACTCCTGGACGAGAGATCAATAGGTGACGAAAACGGGAAGACTCAGACTCAGAATTCTAATTCGTGCCTGGGCGGTATGGGGCCGCTAACTGGGTTCAACATACAGACTCTGGATACAAGAAGAATAGGGACTATACTCAATTTATAATAAATAAGGTAATCCTGGTCCATTTCCTCATTGAATACAAGCTGAGCAACTCCTACGTGGGGGGGGCTTCTAACAGTGACTGACATCTTGTATCGGGGCGTGTATGCTTATTCTTCTAACATAGTAGTTGCATGTAGGATAGGACGCAGAGCTGCATAACCGTTACCTGTCCAAATTTAAGCACTTTTCAAAAAAAATACACAGTTGCAGGAACTGTCCCCCATTCTGGATATAGCGGTTACAAAAAGTTATTGCTCCACATATGTGAGGGTCTATTTAACCCCCCCCCTTAACTACTTGTAGTTGTTCGTGAAAAATCTAAAAAAGATGACCTTTGGAAAACGCTAATTAAGCAGGGGTGGGGTAGAGTTTTAAAGTCCACCCATAGTTCATCTTCGCTTTAAATCTGCATTTCGAGCATCAATCGAAGGGGACAGTCATAGCAACATGGGGCTGTGAAGGGGTTTAAGTAGTCCATTATCTTGCGCGTGGCTGTTCATACACAGTAGTATACACTGGTTCCCAGCGATTGTACTTTCCCTGCAGACAAGAGCCAGGCATTCGGATATACCACACAATTCACATGATCAAAAATCCCATAATGTTAACACGGACGGAGTCTCCGCTCCGGGTGGAACTCACGTGACACAAGACGTCAGAGCCCAAGCAGATCATCAGGAGCTAAATAAATCAGAAAATTACTATAAAGTAAGCTCTCCATCAAGCAACAACAATATCCCAATACATTACAACAACAACTGATTTATAATAGAGGAATTAGAACCCCAGTCCATAGATCCAAGCTCCGATCCTCAGCTAGGCAGTTCATTATAATCCTTCTCCTGTCTACGGCCACCACACTAGGGGGATTTCCCTTCATGTTACGTTGCACTCTCACGTCCGGTTATGCATCGATCTTGGCACCTCTCGGGATGGCTGCAGGTAGAATGGCTTACTCACATTACTCTGGATAGGCAGTGTTTGGAACTCTGTCATCATATTCATGCTCCTGCCCTATCTTAAGCGCTCACGTAACGGGGACTCAGGGCTCTACATCCCATTATCTTATTCTTAGATAGTTCCTTATCACGGAAGATAAGTATCAGCAGGAAAAACAAAGTATCTGAGTAGCTCCATGCTGGTATGGCGACGCCAGGGTCGCACTCATTTACGAGGGGGCTTTCTTTCTGGTCATTTTGATACGGAAACACTTATTTTACATGATCTGGCGCTCTGTTTGGGTGCGAAAAGTAATTTTTTGGCAATGAGAAAAAAATTGTATATGTCACTCGTCATCTGTTAATGCAGCTCCTTATACAAAGGGGCGGGACTAATCTCCACCGATTACCTGATCAATGTTAACTTGTGGAAGAAACCCCTTTAAGAACTGATCATCTCAAGATGTTGTGACAAGGATTAACAAGGTGGACATTCACTTATGTTGAACCAAATCCCGGCAAAGCGAAGAAGTGTCCCGAGCATATTTCACAGACAGACTGGTCACTGGCAGCGCAATGGCACTACGGGGCCGCGCCAAAAATGATAGTACGAATCCGTCAATCATCACTCCGCTCCATTACCAAACACTGGAGGTGACCCATTTACGTATAGGGTAACCTCTGTCGCTACAAAACCTGAACACTCATTCTAATGCGTGAGACACAAAAATCACATTGTAATTGAGTCTCCAGGCAGGGGAAATCTTCCAGCTCCGAGGCGAATCCAAGAGGGAGGGGGGGGGGTCTCCGGTCGCCATTGTCCGAGCTAACGTTTCTTAATCCAACACCATTGTATCCATAAAGGGCAAGATTGTTGCTAATTTCCCCACAGCACCTCCGCAGGCGGAAACAGCGTTCCACCCGGCCGAGCGGCAGAAGACGTCATCAGACCATACAAGAGGTGATGGATGTCGATATTCGCTCATCAGCTTTCATTAGGCGGACATCTCTGGATGTTAGTTTTATAGACGATTCTGCAAATGTGAACCCGCGGTCAGTGGGGGGACATTAAGTCAATGTTTGGGAATGTCAGAATTAATCTGGAATCATAAATAGGGAGGACACAGAACAGTTTAATCTCAGGCTGAGCCTGGACGGGGGCCATTTCTATAAGTAATATATACAGAGGGCAAGCCCCCGGCCTGACCATCACATCACACTGGAATGGAGTCGCACAGCATGTAACAGGGGTATGATAATATAGCTACTGCCCGCTGTAAAGAATACGTGGGTACGGAAAGTATTCGGACCCTTTACTTTTACCTTTGTGCTTCATGCAATTGGCAAATCAAGAAGTCTTTTTTTGCTCATTAATTTTTCACTTGCCCCATCTGGCAGAAGAAAAAACCTGAACTGTAGAATTTTTGCTATTATTAAAACAAAAAAATGAAATATCACAGGTGATAAGTAGTCAGTCCCTGCTGCCGACACTGATATTTGAACTCATCTATTTCTTTGATCGCACCTTGAATGGTCTCTAATCCTTAATTGGAGCTGTTTCTCAATCGATGGGATGACTTGATTGTGAAAGGCACACACACCTGTCTATATAAGACCTCCAGCCACAGTGATATCAGAGAAACATGAGAATCGTAAGGGTAAGAAACTTCCCTATGGGCTCGAGACAGATGGGCCCATTTACTTGTTACCCTCGGTCCCTGCATGATCACCAATCGGACTCGTCCACGAGGATGAACCTGCCACAATCACGTAGATTGCATCAGGTGATGTTCCGCATGTGTCGCTTCCACGCCTCAGGTTCAAGTTCACCATCTTCTTGTCGTTGCGGCAAGGTGCTATGGCTTGCGACACAAATTTCAAAGATAAATCAGCCGCGCTTAGTCCAAATCAATCGGATCAATCGGTTGCGATGGGTGGCACGCCCCCCCCGGTTTTTGTGTTTGCATGAAAGCGCCGCAAAATCTTTGTAAATTTGCGAGCGGAATTGTGAAATCGGTCAGAGACTATCTACCTAAGTAGGGCTGTCGGATCCCTTAGAAAATGAGCCCCAGATCGTGGCAAGACCCAGATCTGGCAATTACAAAGAATTTCAGCAGACACTGCAAGGTTCCTAAAGAGTTAAGTTGCCCCATAATCCTAAATGGAAGAAGTTTGGGAAGACCACAACTCTTCCGTACCTGGTTCATACCACCAAACTAAGCACTGATAAAGCAGCTTGTGAGAGGTGAAGAAGACCTCAAGATCCGATCACGTGAGCTCCAGGGAACAGGAGGGAGACTATGAGAAAGCGTTTCTCTGCCTGATGAGACAATATTTTGGTGTCAATTCTAAACGGTGTGGAGAAAGGTGTGAAAAAACTGTTGATCTCCAAAGAAGAACATAATGGAAAAAAGTGCAGATTATAGAATTGTAACTGTTGTAACATGGGGGCGGTATTATATTATTGTACGTTGGGCTGGGGGGGCGGTATTATAAGTACTTACACTTGGGGGGAGGTATTCTTATTACTGTACATGTGGGTTGGTATTAGCTAGTATAGTAAATTGTGCGGTATGTATTGTGCGGGGGGTCGGTGATTATAGCACTGTACGTGGGGGCGTATTAATACCATGTAGCTTGGGGGCGGTATTTAATAGGTACATCCTTCGCGATTGTAAAATTTTTTTCTGCAACATTAACAAGAAACATGAACAGTGTCTAGAATGCCCTTTGAAGACACAATTTAACAGGGAAATACAAATGATTCGTTTAACAAGACTCCAACAAAAACAATTTCTTCACCTTCAATAAAGAGGCGAAACCCTCAACCAGGACCACAATCTCAGTCCCCTGCCCAAACACTCCCTGCTGTAAAGTCAGGCAACAACGTATACGCCCACCTTCAAAGCGATGGGGTGGGGGGGTATGAAACAATCCTGTGTTTACGGACGAGTTCTCTTCTGTAATAGAAGTTTTATTTAGTGACTTAGGTAAAGTGCTATTGATTGTTTGGCGCAGTCAGTGACTCCTGGAGGGACGTGGAGATTAATGTGACTGTCAGGGGCATCCAATAAAGTCAAACCGCTTCCCTGTTCGTTACAATGTATCAGTAGCCAAATTTTAGAATGTCGTACACGTGATCACAACACCTCAGCTCTGAGCGGAACAGGAAGAAGGGTATTAGTGTCCCCTTCTCACTATCTACTGAAGCAAGCGGAGCTCTTGAATCCGTGCCCTGTCTAGGGACCGTATCTCCGAGTATTCCCAAGGATTATGGTCCGTCACCTGCATGCACTGCTCAGTTATCAACGACAACATTTCATTACGTTGGTGCACTGCACCATGGGGTGCCGTTATATGCAGTCAGAGAAGTTTATGACACAATAAGTTTTCATGCCATCCCCTCCCAAATGTAAGGGCGGGGGGCAGCGATCCATTTATGGCCTGCAAAAAAGTAAACCATTGTAGCAAATAATGGCGTTCCATACCATTTCTAATTAGAATAAATGCGATCGTATAAAGCTGTCAGGCGATAAGAAGGCGCGTTCGCCGTAATTCCCGCGACACCGGCCATCCAAGACAACATCTGTCACCATCTGGGTGAAACCCTACTGTTAGTCATCTCATCAATATAATAGTATAGCCGCATTCCACACACGCACAAGGAGTTCATGGAGAGGACAGCACTCACTAGACCAAAGAGACAGAGGATTTCAGGAGAGGATACCATACACTAATACCAAGCAGCACGAGATGGACCCAACGAGCCACAGGGATTTCAGGAGGAGGCATCACTACACTATACCACACGAGCACACAGGGAGGACCAACAGCCAGACCGAGGATTCAGGAGAGGATACCCACCTACTAATCACCGCACAAGAGCACAGGCACCACACGCAGACACGAGGATTCATGCAGGGAGGATACCACTACACTAATACCCAGCAGCACAGAGAGTGACCACGCATGCACAGAGGATTTCAGAGAGACACACTTTACACTAATACCAAACGCACACAGAGATTCAGGGAGATGACACCACTACACATGATACCCAAACAGCAGCACAGGGATTTCAGGATAGGACACCACTACACACTAATACCACACACCCAGACGAGATTTCAGGAGATGATACACACTCCCCAATACCCAGCATCACAGAGAGACACCACAGAAGCAAGAGGATTTCAGGAGAGACAACCACTAACTAATACCCACAGCAGCACAGAGGATTTCCGGAGAGATACCCACTACACTAATACCCATAGCAGCACTAGGATTTCAGGAAGAGGATACCACTACACTAATACACCAACAGCGCACCGACGGATTTCAGGAGAGGACAACTGCACGAATACACCACGCACAAAAACACCCAACAGCAAGCACGAGGATTTCAGGAGAGGGATACCACTACAAACCTAATACCAACAGCAGCACAGAGATTTCAGGAGAGGATACCACTACACAAACCCAACAGCGCATCACGAGAGGACCCAACAGCACCACGAGGATTCACAGGAGAGGACACACTACACTAATACCCCAACAGGCAGACAGGGTTTCGGAGAGAGGACGGGATACACTACCTAATACCCAATGCAGCACAGAGGATTTCAGGAGAGTACCACTACACTAATTACCACACACAGCACAGAGGATTTCAGGAGGGACACCACTACATATACCCACAGCAGCCACAGAGTGATTCAGCGAGGATACCACTACACTAATACCCAACAGACACAGAGGATTCAGGAAGATCGGATAGCCACTACACTAATACCAACAGCAGCACAGAGGATTTCAGAGAGGACACCACTACACAATACCCAACAGCCCAACAGAGGAGTTTCAGTAGAGGACACCACTACACTAAGACCAAACAGCAGCACAGAGGATTTCAGGAGATCTACCAAAAATTCATAGAGTCCAGGTCACGGTGACTATGGTTCCCTTTCTATACTTGTTTATCGCATGGCCATCCTCTATCTAAATAAACTTTTACCTTATGCTATGCAGCTGTTACCAGACTACCTACTTGCTGCATTATCACGGTTCGTTACACTGTGCCAGAGAAACCCCCCCCCTCTTCCCGCTGTGTGAGATGACATCAGGCGAGGAGGAAGTGGAGGTGAGGGACGTGTAAACACCTGTGATGCTACGCATGAGGTGCTTGAACCCCCCCATCATAGCAAAAATGTAAAAAATATAAGAAGATTCCCCAAGTCCGGTGCTGGATCTATGAGTAATGCCTTGGTTTATCAGGATGGATTTTGATGGTAGATTTCCTACATACATGCTACACCTGTAGTTGCGGTGGCCTTGACTATATGGTAAGTTAGTGGGTTTTCCTCCGTGTCCCTGTGGGTTCGTCCTCCGCACAGCGATGTCCCTGCTTCCTTCCCTCCAGAGGACCCAGCAGCCCCAATGCAGAGATGAATCTGTGTCGCGCCATCATATGTATTTATAGTCTACAATATAGGGGAGCCGGGGAGGAGGACTGACACAGTGTGAGGAAGCTACAGGAGAGGGGGGTATATGACCAGAAATTTTGGAAACTGTTCCTCATGATAATAATAATCTTTATTCATATAGCGCCCTCATCTTCCGTAGCGCTTTACAAATCATAGGGGACATAGACAAATATATTACATTACAGAGTGTAAGCTCTTGTGATCACTCCTATTGTTCCATATAGTCTATCAGAAGAGCTTACAGTCTATGATACTCTTTTCATCCAGTTGGGGGCGCTCCTGTACCCGATACAAGGATTGTACTCTATTCAGATTAATGGGAAGTCTTCAGAAATCATTAAAAATTCTGCGTATCTGCATTCCCCTCGTATGATCACACAGAGGATCGGGAATCAACCAGAATCCCCGGAAATCGCTTAAAAACCGATTGTAAAACAGCGCCATGTGAAAGAGCCCCACATTGTAGCCAAATCTAAAAATTAGAGGGTCTCGCACCCGACAGATCAATAGGTAATAACCTGTGATTTATTGTAATCCTAATTTATTTATATCAATACGAAGACAATTCATAGAATGAGAAAACTGTGAAAGAAAATCTGTTAAAACTGATACAGAAATGGAAGATTAAACATGTAAAACATAATAACAAAAAATCATAGGTACTTCTAGATTAAAGACTCCCTAGAAGTCATAAATTAATACTGAATTATGTTTTTATTTGTTTTGATTAAATTTTTAACAGTTTTACTTTTAAAAATAGTGCAAAATAGTTAAATATTCATCTTCTGGGATCAGATTTTAAATAAAATTTTTCTTAGTATCAGTTATTATCGTATTGAATAAATTAGGTTTCTAACTAAATTGTAGTTTATTACATATTGATCAGTTTTGTTCTAGAACATCCTATGACTAGTGATGATTTTCCAGCAAATCAGAGACTGGAGAAAGCTGGGTGATAGATAAGCATCACCCCCGGGGCCATCACCCAGCTTTTCTACAATTCCCTGATCTGATGGTAACCATCACTCACTTTCTACATCCCTGATCTGATGGATAACCATCACCCAGCTTTCTTTCTACAATCCCTGATCTGATGGATAACCATCACCCAGCTTTCTACATCCCTGATTGATGATAACCATCACTCCGCTTTCTACCATCCCTGATCTGATGGATAACACACTCGCTTTCCTCAATTGTAATGTAATATATTTGTCTATGTCCCCTATGATTTGTAAAGCGCTGCGGAAGATGAGGGCGCTATATGAATAAAGATTATTATTATCATGAATGGAACCAGTTTCCAAAATTTCTGGGTCATATACCCCCCCTCTCCTGTAGCTTCCTCACACTGTGTCAGTCCTCCTCCCCGGCTCCCCTCTATTGTCAGACTATAAATACATACTTGATGGCGACACAGATTCATCTCTGCATTTGGGGCTGCTGGGTCCTCTGGAGGGAAGGAAGCAGGGACATCGCTGTGCGGAGGACAACCCACAGGGGACACGGGAAAACCCACTCACTTACCATATAGTCAAGGCACCGCACTACAGTGTAGCATTGTATTGTAGGAAATCTACCATCAAAATCCATCCTGATAAACCAAGGGCATTACTCATAGATCCAGGCACCGGGACTTTGGGAATCTTCTTATATTTTTTACATTTTGCTAATGATGGGGGGTGTTACCAGAGCACCTCCATGCTGTAGCATCACAGGCTGTTACACTGTCTCACCCTCAGCACTTCCCTCTGCCTGATGTAATCTCACACAGCGGGAAGGAGGGGGGGGGGTACATGTAACCCGAGAGCAGCCGAAACTGAAGCTATATAAACATCCTCTATTAATGGACGATTAACCCTGAACTTGTATTCATCACATCTTATTAATAGTGAGTGCAGCTCTGGGGTATAATGCAGGATGTAACTCAGGATCAGTACAGGATAAGTAATGTCATGTATGTACACAGTGACTGCACCAGCAGCAGAATAGTGAGTGCAGCTCTGGAGTATAATACAGGATGTAACTCAGGATCAGTACAGGATAAGTAATGTCATGTATGTACACAGTGACTGCACCAGCAGCGCAATCAACAGGATAGGTTTTAGAGTACTACAAAATCATAACAGTATATTAAATTCACAGTATCACAGTGTTAGTAGTATAATTTTTTTCATAGTAGTAACCAAATGGGCTTGGATACACCGATCCTCGGGACGGCGGTTGGTTGGTTTTTTTTTTTTTATCAACATATCACAGGTTTTAGTTTTTAGATACTGCTCATTCCTATCAGACAGGGACAAGTATATTTGATAAAAAGTAAGAAGGGAGTGTAGGAGGAGTAGAAGAGTAAGAGTAGTAGAGTAAGTAGGAGATACGGAAACTCATCACGGCAGGAGGATAGTTCAGTACTCACCCCGGATGGCTGCTGTGATGTGCTGTGAGGATCTCTGTGAGGGGATACCTCCGTTGCTTCCTCGCACTCATGAGGCTAGGGTGTAAACAAAGTGTTACAGAACACCAAAAAAGAAAATAGACCGGGAGCAACAGAGAGTATCCGCAAACACGTAGGTTACCGCAGCCGCACCCCAGCACCATGCAGAATGTATGATATGACCTAACGCAAAAGATCAGCCCGACATCACCCACCAACAGCACATTCAGATGTACACAAGGAGGATAGTATAGATACTCCACTCTTAAACCGTTATAAAGCATGATAGAAGTATAGAATTTAGATGCATCAACGCAGCAGATGGTTGTGCAATGTGTGTTGGTGATGAAACAGAAGATGGTGAATAATGTGTGAATGAAATTGAAAACACCTAGTAGTCCTAGACCCCTAGTAGGCTTAGACTTACTGATACGTCCTCTCACCGACAATGCCCATGTGAATGATACATACTAGAGGTCATGGACGAGTCATATGCATAATAGGATTAGATACAGCAACTTCGTGGACTGTATCACCCATAATGGTCAACTAATGCAGCAGCCCAACACACTGTATCACATATGAATGGCTTAGATACAACATGACCACCCATGACCATACCACCCGGTGCGCACAGGGTCTCAGTTAAATGTTGGCTCCTGTAAGGTCCACACAACAGACTGTCATTTACTAAATTAATCTCGTTGAAATCGGAGCGGCCTAGGTCTGTGGATAATCGCCTCCTCTCCTGGAAGTTGGGTACGTTATTTTTAGCTGTCGGCTGCTGCCTTGTTCTACTGTGTATAGATAAGAGGAACATAATCCCCGAAGACCGGGCGAACGCCGGGCCCAGAGAGTGAGACGCAATGTGATATCTGGATGTGTCTGTGTGCTGCATGATCGTTATCTATCTCTATCCATCCATCTCATATATTATATATCTATCTATCTATCTATCTATCTATCTATCTATCTATCCATTTCTAGCCTTCCATCCATTCCCTATCTATGGTGTCTCAGGGTCCGGAAAAGATGCATTAATAAGTGTGATGCTTGTCCCCCAGCTTTACCAGGTGATACGAGAATCAACATATCACACAGCGATGTCAGGTCCAGGATATTCTGGCCGCACACTGGAGCCATTTACAGGAGGGGAAGTAATATTAGGATCTGATATTTTTCTGAGCGTTTCCCCTGTTTATACAACTCTGCGCACAAATCGCCGTTTCCACACCGTGACGCCAGGACGGGAGAGAGCGCCAGGCCAGACAGACAGGCACTTCACAGTACACGACTGCTTTGATGTCCGAGATCTCCCACTTTTCACCGCTCCACTACATGTAACCCGAGAGCAGCCGAAACTGAAGCTATATAAAACATCCTATTAATGGACGATTAACCCTGAACTTGTATTCATCACATCTATATTAATAGTGAGTGCAGCTTCTGGGGTTATATAAGCAGATGTAACTCAGGATCAGTACAGGATAGAATGTCATGTATGTACACAGTGACTGCACCAGCAGCAGAATAGTGAGTGCAGCTCTGGGGTATATGCAGGATGTAACTCAGGATCAGTACAGGATAATTATGTCATGTATGTACACAAGTGACTGCACCAGCAGCAGAATAGTGAGTGCAGCTCTGGAGTATAATGCGGATGTAACTCAGGATCAGTAAAGGATAGTAATGTCATGTAGTACACATTGACTGCACCAGCAGCAGAATAGTGAGTGCAGCTCCCGGTGGATAAATGCAGGATTGTAAACTCAGGATCAGTACAGGATAAGTAATGTCATGTATGTACACAGTGACTGCATCAGCAGCAGAATAGTGAGTGCAGCTCTGGGTATAATACAGGATGTAACTCAGGATCAGTACAGGAAGTAGTGAATCCTCTGTGGGGTAGAGTCAATGCTCCTGTTCTGTAGTTGTGGACTTGGAAAGTTCTGTGTGGGATGAAGTTTCTCTCCCGTCTGGTT
This sequence comes from Engystomops pustulosus, assembly GCA_019512145.1. Taxonomy (NCBI): domain Eukaryota; kingdom Metazoa; phylum Chordata; class Amphibia; order Anura; family Leptodactylidae; genus Engystomops; species Engystomops pustulosus. Next base: position 37,200 of record WNYA01001834.1, on the reverse strand, counting down.
GTCTTTCTCCTGGCGATTATTCGTTATCCGCCGCCCTCGGTGACATATTTTTGCATTGATGTTTTTCTCTTGTTGTTATTTGCATTTGAAAGCGCCAGAATCTCTCTAAAGCGTTGGGATGAAAGAGACGTAAATTACTGGGAGCCTACATTTGATGCTTCCTGCAGGATCAGTGTTGACCTTGAAGATGGAGTCTGGGGAAACGCTTAAAGGAGATGTGAGAAAGGCAAAAGAAAACTTCAGTAAACTTAATGAGTTTTATCTGTCTCTGGGAAAGCTGGATGATGCCCAAATGGCCATAAATCCAACGTCGCTCACCGCAACTAAATGGCACAGAGGTTTCAGTGGTTGCCACCCAGTGTTCCTAGAATTGGATAGAAATACTATTCAGCTTTCTTCTCTTTAACTGTGTGTGCAGAAAAGCTGGGTGAGGAGCTGGGTTTGAGCGCTGGCCATGGCGGGTGTCAAATTGCTGGTGAATTTGGTGGAATGTCCTCACACTGATGTGTTCTTAGTCCTTTACATTCGTCTGCTCCAGATCACCTTCTCTCCATTCTGAGTTAATGCTGGTTAAAATTAATTACATGTCTTTCCAAGGACAATGCCTAACACTGGCTTCAGAGAGCGCAGTGCACAGCAGTGTGAGTACAGCCCCTCCTCCTTACTTGCGAAAGCTAAAATCCTTGGGCATAAATCCACATATTTTAGTCCTGCTGCTACTAACAACAGGTCTGCATACACAGCTCTCCCGGCACAATACCTAACTCTGTCTGCAGAGAGCACAGCAGTGTGAGCACTCACCTCCATAGCTACAATCCTGGAATCTGAATCTATATTTCACAGTCCTGCTGCTATTAAAAGGGTTTCCCCCCCTCCCCACGGATCACAAGAACGGGTCACGGGTACCTCCATCAGACCCCGAGATGAGCGGAGCAGACGGCCGCGCATGTCGATTCTGCTCCATTGATCTCTATGGAGGCGGAGATTCCTGAGCCCCGCACAGACATGCTTGGCCGTCTGCTCCACTCATCCGATTTCGGGGATAGACAATGGGTCAGAAGGAGGGAACTCCAGCGATCAGCAAGTTAAACTTTATCCACAACTTAGGGCCTAACTTGTTTCCTGGGAAAACCCCTTTAATAACTTAATCAAAGGTATGATATCACATGTCTTGTGGGACAATACCGAACACTAACTACTGCATAGAGCACAGAGAACAGCAGTGTGAGGGCACACCCTCTGTCAGAGGTCGCAATAACGCCTCTACAAGTGTCTTTGACGCATGTAGAGGCTGATTTACTGCCCAAAAAACCACAACGTATATAGATAAGCTTGGTGATTTTCTTGTTTGGACACTGGCTGACGGCTTTGAGTGGTACCAGTGCTCACTGCCATCCTAAAAGCAGCGCGTGTTGTCGCCAGGATTGCAGCGCCCCCTACCAGTCCTGCTTGGGGGGCGATCAAAGTTCATGTAATTGGAGCGCAGGTTGGAGCAGTGAGTAGCTCCGCCCATCCCCATGGTTGTGTGCGATCGTGCACACCGTGCCGTCAGCAGGACTGGGCTGTCTATGTGACAGCCGGATCCTTTACTGTGACGGGGCCAATATGTCAGTCCCGTCACCCTGCCCCTGCATACAGTGAGGGGCATGCTGGGAAGATGCTATATGCAACCTCTCTACATGTCTCCATTGCCGGCGCCGCCATCTTTGTTTTGATCAATGCTCCTTGTGACGTCAACCGGGACTGGTAGTCATTTGCCTTGACAGCCTCAGGTCTTTGTAAGACCCGGACTGTATGGCATCTTCAGATTCGTTACAATGTGCCAGTGGCACATTCTAATGGATAATGTGTAAAAACGCTATATACAGCAATACAGTAGTATTGCATTATATGGTAGGTATGTACCTTAGGGGGTCTAAAAAATAGTAAAAAAAAAAAAAACTTAAATCAAGCCCCCTTTCCCTAGAACTAATATAAAACTTAATACAGGCGGTCCCCTACTTAAGAACACTCGACTTACATACGACCCCTAGTTACAAACGGACCCCTGGATATTGGTAATTTATTGTGCTTTAGTCCTAGGCTACAATAATCAGCTGTAACAGTTATCACAGGCGTCTGTAATGAAGCTTTAATGTTAATCCTGGTTCTTATGACAACCCAATATTTTTAAAATCCAATTGTCCCAGAGACCAAAAAAGTTCTGGCTGGGGTTACAATGATAAAGTATACAGTTCTGACTTACATACAAATTCAACTTAAGAACAAACCTGCAGACCCTATCTTGTATGTAACCTGGGGACTGCCTGTAAACCGTAAAAATCCCAAACATGTTGGCTATCGCCGCGTCCCAAAATGCCCAGTCCATCAAAATATAAACACAACCGCACAACGGAGAAAATTTTATAAAAATTGACCAATAGGTAGAGATTTTTGATGGTGGAGAGTGAAAAATGAATGAAAAATTTGCTGCAACACGCAGGGGTTAGAACTATATACGACTAGTTTGTATTATTGAAAATTTCATACTCCTCCTCAGCTAAAAATACTCCTCAAAAATACTAAGAGGAGTATTATTACCCTGGAATGTGCCTACATTCCTGGAAAATACTTCCATATTTCACAGTCCTGCTGCTAATATACATATAGATATCATCACACATGTCTCCGGGGACATTACCTAACACTTTCTGCAGAGAGCACAGAGCACAGCGGTGTGAGGACTTCTCCCCAGTGCACAATTCTGGACATACATTAAAGTATGATTACACATCTCTGCAGGGACAATGGATAGCCCTGGCGGCAGTCTGCATGGTCACAACTACTGACAGGTTCCCTTTAGTACGCGGCTTTCCCTGAATTGGTTATACCTTGAGTTATTATCTCTCAGGATTACACGAGCTGGAGACGTCTGGTCCATGACCCTGCACCAGTGATAAAGCAGCAGTGTTGGGCAGCGCAATATCTCATGCAGTCGCCGTCCCTGCAGATAACGTTCCGGGCACACGGATCCGGACTTGGAACATTTACCAATTAAAACATTGTGTTTTCTGAGTCATTAGCTCCAAATCTGGAGTGAAGAGACGGGACACATTCCTGAGCGCAGCCGCCTGTGTAATGCAGGACGCAGGAACCGATAAACAAACACGGCTCATTTCACTCCGACATCGCAGAGCCGAGCGTACACACTGCCTGCTACTACATTGCAGGCTGCGGAGCTGCACCTCCTCCATGGCATGTTGATGATCCCTTTTATTTTTGTGCCAATATTGAAATTTTCAGATCACATATTAATCCAGAACCCGATTATCCAATATTCCAGCACCCATTTTATGCACAAACTTTATTTGGGTGGGAACAGACTGTGTTATACTGCAGAGCTGCTGCACTCACTATTCTGCTGCTGGTGCAGTCACTGTGTACATACATTGACATTACTTTCCGTACTGATCCGGTACATCCTATATTACCTCGAGAGCGCATCACTATTCTGCTGCTGATGCAGTCACTGTGTACATACATGACATTACTTATCCTGTACTGATCCTGAGTTACATCACCTGTATTAATCCCCAGAGCTGCACTCACTATTCTGGCTGCGTGGAGTCCCTGTGTACATACATGACATTACTATCCTGTACAATCCTGATTACATCCTGTATTATACCCAGGGCTGCACTCACTATTCTGTGCTGGTGGTGCGTCCGACGTGTACATACATGACCTTACTTATCTTGTAACTGATCCTGAGTTACATCACTGTATGTATGAATCAAAGGTGCATCTCCCATTTTACTGTGCCAACATTGAATTGATATGTATAGCAGGTGCTATGTTTATTGCAGATAATAGGATGCGTGCACATACATTCGGGGCACACACTAGCTTGTCTAAATAAAGTTCATAGAGAGGAAATCTTTTTCTTATGGTTCTTCTCCTTCTATCTTCTTGCTCTTTGATTCCTATACTTAATCTCCTCCATCCAGATTCAATCCGTACCGCATTAGTGCTCTGCCCACGTATAGACACGAATGTGTGTACGGAACCATTCTATAATGGTGGAGACCCTCTCTGTCGTGCACTCATCAATTTAACCTTGTACGTAGGTTTTCATTCCCATAGTATGAGCAGTCTGAGCGGCACCCGGGCTTTGTAAACAGATTTTATGAGGCGAGTTCACACGCAGGTCAAATCTGCCGCTCATGTGCTAGAGGGTCCCGAATATTCAGCTTCGCCTTAAACCTTTGTATGATTTATAAATCACAAGAATCCCAAAAGAAGAAAGAATAGGATTGTATAGTCCTAGTAAACTGTGCTAAATCCGGAAGATCAAAACAAGATGGAGGGGTTGATGATGGTGTAGAATGACGCACTAGTGACAATGTGTGTCCAGTATACCACTAGTCCTTGTCTGTGGTATTTCCTCATGGTACAGACTCCAATAACAAACCTAGTAGTCCAGACTGAAGGATTTCAAAAAAAAAAAAATTTTTTTCTTCTTATTTTTCTGATTTGACGCTGTGCAGTCTTATTCTTGTTGTGGTTTTGACTCCAACTGTCACTTGACTGCGGCGTATAATACGTCAATCAAGGTGTCGCTGCTTCTATTGTTGTAAGCATCAGAGCCATGTTAATTGTATGTAAGAGTTTGAGGTCAGCTTGTGTAAGTTCTCCTTTGGAGTATTGTTCAGAGCTTCAACATCTGCATTTAACCCTTTGATCGTATATTCACGGCGATGGGCATCATTTAACCACTCTGCTTTGGTGGAGCGTGGCCCTACAGGCTGCAGCTATGAAACTATATCTGTCCTTGGTCTGAAAGCCCCCTCCAGTGATCTGTCATGTTCCTAACATATAGCTGTCGCCGGGGGGTAAATCTGCACCATCAGGCCGTAGTTTTATGTGGGGTGACCTTTGCTTTATGACCTGCCCCAGCAATGCCTCCAGCCACTCTCTGACAGCAGGCAGAACGACAATCCAGAGGATTAGTGGCAGGCAGCAAATTCATAAAGTCTATAGAAAATTCCAGAACGCTACAATTATACAATGATTTGTGTTTCCCTCAATTTGTTACATTCTTAGAACGTCTGCTTCTGGCAGTGAATGGGAATAATTCTCCCTTTCTTTCCTCTGCCTGGAAGCTGGGGCACTACATAGATCTACAAAATCTGCTTAAGTTTTTTGTTCCAGGTAAGAAGTCGTTTGATAAAATGACAAAAATTACAATACTAGAGAAGTTATGTGCAACAATGTAACAACCAATCTGTGAAAAGTGATACTGTGTATTCCAAGTGGAGTGGAAAGTCCAGTACACCCATTTATTGTGGAAACAAAGGAAAAAAATCACATATCTGGTCCGTGGCATATATCCAGGGGGATTTCTTTGGCCGCGTGGAAGGCCTGCCATTTTGGTTGTCATAGGTAAGATTACAGAGGGAAAGTGATGTTCGTTTGAGCATCACAGAAATACAGAATTGTCTTAAGAATGGATTATACAAATCATATCAGTATAATATATCTTGTGGTTCGTAGTATCGGACAGAGATTCTCCGCAGATTCTATGTGGGTTCATAATGATTGGATTGATCACGGGAAACGTCCCCGGTTGTTGGGTTGCATCACAGGGACCTCTGAACACTGAGGATTATTAGAAAATCGATTTGCCACGATAGATCTGTGAGACAATCTGCCCTTCTTTGATTTGCTGCCATTGACTGCTTCCATTGCAAAAATGGTGGCCGGAAATAGCACTGAAGTGATATCCCCGCACCTCACCCATTATTTTTAAGGTATGAAATTGTCCCTTTGTGCCTGAAATAAAAGGGAGTCCTGGGACTTTAATTTCCCACTTCTTATCATTCTGTTTTGGCCATGTACCAGAGGTTTTACAAAGAGCGTCTCTCACTTTGAAGCGACCCGTCCTATTATTAACAGTGATGGCAAACTTTTTAGACACGAGTGCCAAACTGACAAACTAAAACCAAAGCGTGCCAATGCGATAATTTAAGCAGTAAACTTATTACTCCTTCACTCTGTCACGGTTTAATTCGTATAGGTACACCTGCAGACACCACAATACAGTAGCAAATAACGGAATGGAAGTTTGGCTTTCATTGGTAGCGTTCCTTTAGGGTCATGGGCTGCAGTCGGCCTTGAGTCCTTCTGGCGAACCCTTGGCTGCTGGGGTGATGGCAAGGGGCCATTAATAAGAGGGCTCTGAGGTGCCACAGGTTCGACACACATGTCTTATACATTACATATTACGGTGACCACCTGTAATATCTGTTTCCCCCAGAGGGGAACTGCAGTTAGAAATGCCATTCTTCACTAACTGGGAGGCCGTGACCCATAGCGCTGCCTGTTTGTTATTTGGGTGCATGTGCTACTATGTAGTATGCCGCCCCAACCCCATTGGTTTTGTGAAGGTTGGCAATTTTTAAAAAAACATGGTTTCCTTTTTATGATCTCCATGGTCACATAGGTCTAACATAATTTTTCTCCACAACTTATAATATACCTTATAGTTAGAAGACTACAACCCCCAGCATGACCTGATTATTAAACCTAAACCTTATGCAATTCACCTATTCTGTATATAGAGAAGACTACAACCCCCAGTGTGACCTGACTCCTAAACATAAACCTTATGCAATTCACCTATACAGTATATAGAGAAGACTACAACCCCCAGCATAACCTGATTACTAAACATAAACCTTAAGGAATTTCCCTTATACTGTATTTATAGAAAACTACAAGCCCCAGCATGACAAAACCACTATTAACATGATATATGTATGTATATATGTATAATATGATTTTCCTGGGTTACGTACAAGATGGGTTCTGTAGGTTTGTTCTTAAGTTGAATTTGTATGTAAGTCGGAACTGTATATTTTATCATTGTAATCCCAGACAATTTTTTTTTGGTCTCTGTGACAATTGGATTTTACAAATGTTGGTTTGTCATAAGAATCAATATTAACACTAAAGCTTCATTACAGACACCTGTGATATCTGTTATAGCTGATTATTGTAGCCTAGGACTAAAGTACAGTAAATTACCAACATCCAGAGGTCCGTTTGTAACTAGGGGTTGTCTGTAAGTCGGTGTTCTTTAGTAGGGGACCGCCTGTATATATAGTATAAAAAACCCCCAACCTCAAACATAACCTGACCACTGACCGAACACCTTATACAATAATGTTACACTCTATACATAGAAGACTACAACCCCCAACATGCGCCGGTCACTAGCCACATACTCCTAACACAATTTGTTTTATACATAAACTACAATCCCCAACATGACTGACCACAAGATGTTTACTCCTAAAGCTATTATATTATACGTAGAAGACTACAACCTGACCACTAGCCATGCACAAGACAGGTTCCATAGGTTTGTTCTTAAGTTGAATTTGTATGTAAGTCAGAACTGTATATTTTATAATTGTAGTTCTACACAATTTTTTTTCTTTTTGTCCCAGTTACAATCGGAGTTTCAAACTTTTTTGCTGTAATTTGACCAAGGTTTAACAATAAATCTTCATTACAGACACCTTACAGCTGATCATTGCAGCCTGGGACTATAGTAACATCCAGAGACTTCACCAGAGGTCACAGGGGGCAGAGGGGTCTGTCTGTAACTAAGGGGTCGTCTGTAAGTCGGGTGTCCTTAAGTAGGGGACCGCCTGTATATAGAAGAGTACAACCCCCAACGTGACCGATCACTGAACATGCCCAGAATACACTTCTATTATAAAGGGTCTGTCAAAGGACTCCCTTTTAATTTCAGAAATAAAGGGGGCAATGACATATCTGATCCCCTAGCAAGTAATGGGTAATGGGATCTTTTAGGATATGTCTGAATTCTGGCCGCCATCTTTCCAATGGGAAACTGATCATGTACTATATCAAAGAACAGAATTGTCTTAGAAATCAAATGTCACAATCGGATCTCTTGTGCTCAACAAAGAAAGTTGCAACAACAATCTGGGACGTCCCCTGTGATGCACAGCTATGGGACGTGTTGTCCCTGGTGCTGAACACAGAGCTGATGCAATCATTATGAACCTGCAGGAGAATCTCTATCCCTTCAATCCAATATGGCGGCTTTCAAGATGGCGGCCATGTTTCGGACCTAGCCCAAAAGATATCCCCCTGGGTATGCTGGGGGATCAGTTATGTCCTTTTTGTTTCTGAACTAAAAGGGCGTCCTGGAACTTATGACCAACCCCCCTCCCCCTAAATACATAAAATACCCCCAACATGAGCCTAGTACAATCTATTTAGAGCACTACAACCCCCAGTATTACCACAGTATAAGTCTGTTCCTAGGATCTGTTTAGTTCATTAGCTATAGATCCCCCTGGGGGCGCTGTTTTCCCCTTCCTCCGCTGTCTGTGACCATGTTGCTGCTGCTGAGGCGCTCTCCATGTGCGAGGCTCCGTGCTGCTGATGGATGTGATGGATAAAGAATCTAAATTGCTCCCGGGATGTGTTATAAACCCTTCATTTTCCATTCTAGAGACCTTTTCATTTGGTTCCCCCCCCCCCCCCACCCCTCCTCTTATAGACGGTATCATGGCAAAAACAAAAAATGTCTCCTAAATTTACAAGAATGTGGAAAAAAAAAAATCCCCAAAGTGTTCCATGAATTATAATCATGAGCGATGCATCATTAGCCGAACAGTTTTACCATGTAGTTAAAAATTCATTAATCTCCAGAGAAAAATCTGCTGCAAAAAATATTCAGTCCTGTTATTCTGTAAACACTGAGAAAGAAATCTACTGAAGAACACTTGTATAATACTACTTTATAACTACTATAATACTGCCCCTATGTACAGGAATATAACTACTATAATACTGCCCCCTATGTACAAGAATATAACTACTATAATACTGCCCCCTCCTGAGTTACATCCTGTAGATCTTTTATTTTATATAAAAGTAAAAAACATAACACAAACAAAACATAATATACACTATATACAATATCTTACCTGCTGGTCCAGCCCCATTCATACCTAGCAAAAATAATAACTTACAATACACCAAAATGAATAAACACCAATTACCACAACCCCCACCCAACCGATTATTACATCCTAAACCAAACCAATAACAAACACAAGCCACACCCACAAATAAACATAAATGACCATAAATATACATAAACCCACCCCACACCCTCTAATAACAAACCACCCCACACAGATCACATCCCACACCCATTTTTTTTTAAATATACAGAATACACATAATACTACACTAAACTAAATCCCTCGCCCGCACCCTCCCCTTCCCCCCAGACACTGGTCTAACGTCCAAAGTTTGCGTTAAGTAGTCCAGACCAGTGTCCAGGGTCAGTTCATAAGTCCACCACTATCACCCCCCTCCCAACCTAACACTATGTCCCAAACCCCACTATATACAATATATACAATATATACAGTATTTACAACATAACATAAAGAAAACAGAATACAAATAAAGTCTAAACAACATCAATCAAAACCACATAAAGCCCAGGTTCGGCGCCTGCAAGCCCAACATCACTATAACCTCAGATACAAAACAAAAATCTACTGTGCAGCATCAGCCCAACACCAGGAGCGGAGATGACAGACTAAGGGACACTAAAGGAGAACCCGGAACAAGCTGTCCATGCAGAAGACACTTGTACCCCCAATATGAATGAAGAGACTGGTAACTAATGCATAAGCACCCATAAGATGATTGTTCTGTCCCAATCATTATTGGAAACCGTACTCACAACTCTTTTGATCAGTCTGGGACCCTCCCTGATCACAAATATCTTCTCTCCAGTGTATAGGGGGACAATGTAACCATAAACAAATCAATTTCTCACACTATTAATCTACATTGTAACAATCAGTTGGTGTTGGAGTAGGCTCTTTCAAAGCCACCAACGGCACTACTACTCTCATCCTCAACAGGGTTCACATACATTCGGCTTTGGAACATCAGAGGTACCTGTAGAGACGGTCGCCTGGTGGTGCCTCCATCCTTGCTCTCTGGTTCTCCTGGGATTGGCCGGGGACGTGGCGGAGCGTCGTTAGCGGAGCGCTGGAGCGGCTGGAATATTAAATTGCTATTTAAAAAGGTGATTTAATGAGACAAATTCGGCTCCTGAAGTGTGACATGTTTACAAGTAATTCAACCATTAATTGAAAAATTTCCTCTTCTGTACGGAACGAGCAGCTCCCCGGGTTAATTGAAAAATTTCCTCTTCTGTACGGAACGAGCAGCTCCCCGGGGGGAGGACAGGGCCGTCTCAGCACTCTGCGAGGATATGCTCTTTTTCGGGAGACGTGACTTGGGCAGAAATGAAGCAAATATTCTGGAGGATTCTGATTCATTCTGAGAAAGTTGGGTGACAACCATTATGGCTGCTCTGTACTCAGTTTTTCCGGTGCAGGATATCTTTGTATTGATGCTTCCTCAATAAGATCCATCTTGGCAGTAACGCTCTGCTATTCAGGAGTCTAGAAAAGCTGAGTCACAAAGGGGTTTTACGATTCATAATAACCCCTCGTGTCTTGGACATACTACTCCAATCCTGTCCAAAGCTGCATCGACAATTGGAGTTTCTCATCCCTCTGTAGTCATAATTCTTAGAGGTGTCCGGGATCTTTATTATCATTCAATATCAGATCGGGATCGCTCCTAACAATGGGTAATTATAGATTCTAAAGTAGGGGAAGTACCAGGAAGCTCAGGATGACTAATTATAGAAGTGGGATCTATGGGAACCCTGTGTTTGTAGAAGTCGTCTCCTGTAAATTGCCCTGAAGGCTTTGCAGTAAGTGTAGATTTCCTCTTCCAGCTCCTGAAATGTTACACTGGAATTTAGACTCGGAAAATGTCAACGAGCTCCGGGGAATAAATGTTAGACTGATCACAGGATCATAGAGCATAAAAAGCTTCAGCATCTCTGGGTTACTATCTGATCCTGGGAAAGCTGGGTGACTACAACGGAATTCCAGACACATCCTAATGAATAGAATGGATACATAATGACGTGGACAGGCAGTAGAATCTTGATAATGTCCCTATGACAACACCTCATGGAAGCAAAGTGCTGATGGCTCGGGGCTATACACCCGGACATAAGGACATTTCTGATATCTCTACAACGTTAAAGGGATATTCTGGGCTATAAACATTGATGATCTGTACATATAATCATAGTTAATATCAGATTGGTGGGGGTCAAATCATTAGAACCCCTACAATTCAGCTGATACACAGATCAGTGTAGTGGCCAGAGCAGGTTACTGCAGATGCAGTAATCATTTGAATTGGAACTAAGCCGCAGTTACTCATTTCAGCCACTATGTAGAGGATGGCGCTATCTGCTTTGTGTTCCGGAGAATGGCTGATGTCAGATATCATGGACAGGTCATCCGTATTTTAAGCCCAGAATACCCCTTCAATCCCCAGCCACAGATCAGATGTAATTGGTCTCCTAATAATAACCATCTCTGGATCCTTCCGAACTCCTAATCCGGGGTCTGGAGGTGTCCGCTGAGTGACAGCCGAGGAGATGAAAGGACCTTCTGCTATCATCTGCCCTCATCACCATCAGTCAATTCCTGAACATTGCGGCTTTAATCCCCCGTCCTGTCCTGCTCATCACAGAATCATTTCTCGCTCTGCGGCCTCGGAGATGATTGGCGCCTCACCAGCGCCATCACACATCTCGCCGTAACCTCTAGCGGCGGCCGTGGCCCAGAGACTCTGCTAATACAAGACCGGGAGGTGATCGATAACCACTGGGGCAGGATAATGAGCAGGATCAAGCCCTGAGCTGATGGATAAGCATCACCCAGCTTTCTACAATCCCTGAACGGATGGCCCCCTGGGTGATGCTTATCCATCAGATCAGGGAGGGATTGTAGAAAGCTAGGTGACGCTTATCCATCAGATCAGGGATTGTAGAAAGCTGATTGATGCTTATGTATCAGATCGTGGATTGTAGAAAGCTGGGTTATGGTTACCCATCAGATCAGGGTTTGTAGAAAGCTGGGTGATACCTATCCATCCAATCAGGGATTGTAGAAAGCTGATTGATGCTTATGAATCAGATCAGGGATTGTAGAAAGCTGGGTGATGGTTATGAATCAGATCAGGGATTGTAGAAAGCTGAGTGATGGTTATCCATCAAATCAGGGATTGTAGAAAGCTGAGTGATGGTTATCCATCAGATCAGGGTGTAATGTAATATATTTGTCTATGTCCCCTATGATTTGTAAAGCGCTACGGAAGATGAGGGCGCTATATGAATAAAGATTATTATTATCATGAATGGAACCAGTTTCCAAAATTTCTGGGTCATATACCCCCCCTCTCCTATAGCTTCCTCACGCTGTGTCAGTCCTCCTCCCCGGCTCCCCTCTATTGTCAGACTATAAATACATCCTTGATGGCGACACAGATTCTTCTCTGCATTAGGGGCTGCTGGGTCCTCTGGAGGGAAGGAAGCAGGGACATCGCTGTGCGGAGGACGACCCACAGGGGACACGGGGAAACCCACACACTTACCATATAGTCAAGGCACCGCACTACAGTGTAGCATTGTATTGTAGTAAATCTACCATCAAAATCCATCCTGATAAACAAAGGGCATTACTCATAGATCCAAGCACCGGGACTGTGGTATCTTCTTATATTTTTTAAATTTTGCTAATGATGGGGGGTGTTACCAGAGCACCTCTATGCTGTAGCATCACAGGCTGTTACACTGTCTCACCCTCAGCACTTCCCTCTGCCTGACGTAATCTCACACAGCGGGAAGGAGGGGGGGGGGTCCCTCTGCCTGACGTAATCTCACACAGCGGGAAGGAGGGGGGGGGGGGTTCTCCTGCACAGTGTAACAACCTGTGAAGCTGCAACAAGGAGGAGCTCTGGTAACAGCTTCATCAGCATAATGGTAAAAGTTGATTAGATTAGAAGGAAGGAGGCCATGGATAACACGTATAAGAAGATTACCACAGTCACCGTGCCAGGATCTATGAATTTCAAGGTAGATCTCCTGAAATCCTCTGTGCTGCTGTCAGTGTAGTGGTATCCTCTCCTGAAATCCTCTGTGCTGCTGATGTTGGGTCTTAGTGTAGCGGTATCCTCTCCTGAAATCCTCTGTGCTGCTGTTGGGTATTAGTTCCCTCTGCCTGATGTAATCTCACACAGCGGGAAGGAGGGGGGGGGGTTCTCCTGCACAGTGTAACAACCTGTGAAGATGCAACAAGTAGGAGCTCTGGTAACAGCTGCATTAGCATAATGGTAAAAGTTTATTTTAGAAGGAAGGAGGCCATGGATAACACGTATAAGAAGATTACCATAGTCACCGTGCCTGGATCTATGAATTTTATGGTAGATCTCCTGAAATCCTCTGTGCTGCTGTTGGGTATTAGTGTAGTGGTGTCCTCTACTGAAATCCTCTGTGCTGCTGTTGGGTATTAGTGTAGTGGTGTCCTCTCCTGAAATCCTCTGTGCTGCTGTTGGGTATTAGTGTTAGTGGCTTATCCGATCCTGAAAATCCTCTGTGCTGCATTGGGTATTAGTGTAGTGTTCCGTCTCCTCTCGGAAATCCTCCTGGCTGCTGTGGGTATAGTGTAGTGGTTGTCCGTCTCCTGAAATCCTCGTGCTGCTGTTGTCTGGGCGTATTAGGTTTGTAGTGGTATCTCTCCTAAATCCTCTGTGCCTGCATGGGTATTAGTTAGTGGTATCCTCTCCTGAACTCTCTGCGTTGTGCGTGGCTTGTTCGTGCGTTGTTATCCCTACGCTGTGTGATAGTGGTGTATCCTCTTCCTGTGAAATCCTCTGTGCTGCTTGGGAATAGTGTGGGTCCATCTCTGGAATGTCTTCTGTTGGGTATTAGTGTTAGTGGTATCCTCGTCCTGAAATCCTCTGTCTGCTGTTGGTCTGTTTGTTGGTTTAGTAGTGGTATCCATCTCCTGAAAATCCTCGTGGCTGCGTGGGTTGGTGCGTGGTATTAGTGTAGTGGTATCCTCTCCTGAAATCCTCTGTGCTGCTGTTGGGTATTAGTGTAGTGGTATCCTCTCCTGAAATCCTCTGTGCTGCTGTTGGGTGTTCTCTGTGCTGCTGTTGGGTATTAGTGCAGTGGTGTCCTCTCCTGAAATCCTCTGTGCTGCTGTTGGGTATTAGTGTAGTGGTGTCCTCTCCTGAAATCCTCTGTGCTGCTGTTGGGTCCTCTCTGTGCTGCTGTTGGGTATTAGTGTAGTGGTATCATCTCCTGAAATCCTCTGTGCTGCTGTTGGGTATTAGTGTAGTGGTGTCCTCTCCTGAAATCCTCTGTGCTGCTGTTGGGTATCAGTGTAGTGGTGTCCTCTCCTGAAATCCTCTGTGCTGCTGTTGGGTATTAGTGTAGTGGTGTCCTCTCCTGAAATCCTCTGTGCTGCTGTTGGGTCCTCTCTGTGCTGCTGTTGGGTATTAGTGTAGTGGTATCCTCTCCTGAAATCCTCTGTGCTGCTGTTGGGTATTAGTGTAGTGCTGTCCTCTCCTGAAATCCTCTGTGCTGCTGTGGATGTGCTATACTATTATATATTGATGAGATGACTATACAGTAGGGTTGTCACCCAGATGGTGGACTAGATGTATGTCTTGGATGGCCGGTGTCTCGGGTAATTACGGCGACCGCGCTCTTCTTTATCGCCTGACAGTTAATTACTTATCGCATTTATTCTAATTAGAAATGGTAATGGACGCCATTAGTTTGCTACAAGATGTTTACTTTTGTGCAGCCATAACAAGGGATCGCTGCCACCCCCGCTCCTTACATTGTGGAGGGGATCGCATGAAAACTTTAATTGTGTCATAAACTTCTCTGACTGTCATATAACGGCCCCCATGGGTGCAGTGCACCAACGTAATGAAATGTGTCGGTGATAACTGAGCATGTGCAGGCAGGTGACGGGATCCATAATCCTTGGAATACTCGGAGATACTGCGCTATACAGGGGCACGGATTCAAGAGCTCCGCTTGCTTTCAGTAGATAGAAGGGGAACTAATACCCCGTTCTCTCCTGGTCCTGCTCAGAGCTGGAGGTTTGTTGGATACGTTGTAGACATTCTAAAATTTTTGGCTTCTGATACATTGTAACAGAACAGGGAAGCGGTTTGACTTATATTGGATGTTATCCTGTAATGATCCTTGAGTTCTCCTGTAGAGCTTTCTTTATATTAAAGTAACAAAACAACATAACACACAACAAAACATAAGATACACACTTATACATTCTTACCTGTGGTACAGCCCCTTCATACCTAGCAAAAATAATAACTTAACAATACACAAAATGAATTATAAAACCCACTGACCACAACCCACACCCAAACGATTATTAATCCTAAACAAACCAATAAACCACAAACAAAGCACACCACAAATACACATAAATGAACATTAAATATACATAAACCCACCCCACACCCTCTAATAAACAAACCACCCCACAACAGAATGCATCCCACACCCATTCTTTTTTTTTTTTTTAAGTAACAGAATACACACAAACACTACACTAAAATAAATCCCTCGCCCGCACCCTCCCTTTTCCACCAGACACGCGTCTACCGTCAAAGTTTGCGTTAAAGTAGTCAGACCGTGTCCAGGGTCCAAGTTCATTAAGTCCCACCACTTATCACCCCCCCCTCCACTAACACTATGTCCCAAAACCAACTTATATACAATATAGACAGTAATTACAACCATAACATAAAGAAAAACCGAATACAACATTAAAGTCTAAACAACATAATCAATCAAACCACATAAAGCCCAGGGTCGGCGCTGCAAGCCCAACATCACTAAATGCTCAGATACAAAACAAAAATCTACTTTGCAGCATCATGCCAACCCAGGAGCGGAGATGACAGACTAGGAGACACTAAAGGAGAACCCCCTCAAAAGGAGAGAGGCCTTCCCCTCGTGGCCCAAGCCTCTATTCAAGAGAGAGCACCTCACAAGGTCGCCAGAATGTCGAACCACCTCTCCTACCGGGGGATTTTACGCTGAGTCGACACTAAAACACAGTGCGTTCAACGTGTGGTACATGACACTAGACTAACTAGATAAACGTGAGCGGGTCCAGGCCACCCAGGCCTCTGAATGCTCCATAGGCCCCCTCGGCATTAGGAGAGACGGGCCAACCCGGGCCAATGGCTGGAAGCGCCCCCCCGGTTTACACTTGTGTTATTAAAAGGCACTGAGCAGGAAGTGGTCCTGCTCTCCAGCAGACACCCGAACTCCTCCCGGGGACAACCCCTTCCTCAGAGGCTCCTACACTTCAGATTGGCCCTCACCCACAGTTCCATGAAGCAGAGCGCAATGTCACGTCCAAACTTCAAGGGGATCTGATGGATTCAATTATAAACTCACACCCACCTCAGATCCCGACTTGGGCAATCCCTGAGGGCCAGGCTTCTGGCAATGGGTCAAAGAAACACTTTGGTCAAGGATTTTCCCGACATGGTCCTGATCTCACACATTCCCAACCCCACCGGCGAATATCACCTCAGAAGAACCGGGGTAGCGTAAGCGAGAGATAAAGTGCCAATGACGGTGACGAAGATCCTTCACTTGCCCTCGTCTCCCTTCTGGAAGAGAAAGGCCGAAAACCATCCCCTGCAGGAGTTATACCCACGGAGGAGCATCTCGTTCCAGAGGTTTGCGACATTGACGTAGAAAGGTTATTTCATAGAACACCACAGGGTTGGACCATACACAACCTCCTGGTCTCCTCGTGCGGTAAGTAACCTCCCTCTTGATAAGGTTTCAGCATATCCCCCCATAACGTGGAAGAACAGGACTGTAGACCCGAGTCCAGAGGGGTTTCTGGCACAATGCACACACTGCCAGATAAATCAGTAACGGGGAGCAGGTAGTTCATCAGATTAACCCTTTATCTGAGGGTCAAAAGACAACCCTTCCACTGGTCCACTTCTGAGCGGCGATCTTAAGCCTGCCATCCCAGTTTTGCATGGGTAATCCCCTGGCCGAATTCGATTGCCTGAGAACTTTGCGGAGTCCTGGGGCCGGAAAAGTGCGGGAGATCAAAGTGGACCTCCCTCTCCCAGCCAGAGACCTCACACTTATCCCGGTGATCTTGCGACCCAGAAACCTCTGAGTAGCGGGTCAACCTCTGACATCACCCATTGCGCCTCCCCTCCCGAGGGACCCACGAAAACGGTGACATCATCAGCATACGCTACCACCCTAGAGGGCTCCGGTGCTGCCCGATCCATCCCGACTCCCACCAACGGCCACGATCAACCCTCCTAAGGAATGAATGGGTCAATCGCGAACACGTAGAAAAGTGGGCTCAGAGGACAACCCGGCGAACACCAGACCGGACCTCAAAAGAGCGCCAAATACAACCGTTCACAAGCGGGAAATCTCGCCCCACTGCGTACAAAACCTTTAGCCAATTGACAAACCCACCCGGCAGGCCATACTCAGAAGGACGACAGAGGTACCATGGGCTAACCCCGAATCAAAACGCTTTTGCATCTCATAGGACCAGAAAGTACCCCTTCAAGTTACCAGCCCTGCCTGTCCACTTCCTCTCGGACCACAAAGCACAGACACTAAAAGTACTGCGGCCTGGACAGAGCAGTGCTGGGTCCCCGAAAGGAGCGGGGCGCAAACTGCACCCAGCGATTATTAACAGCAAATTTGCACAAAAACCTTTCTGTCCGTATTGAGAAGCGCTATGGGACGCCAGTTGCCAGTCTAACACGAGATCGGTCTACCCTTTGACAGGATGATAAGGGCGACTCCTCATTGACTTCGGGCGAGCGCCCGAGAGGAACCGACAAGACATCATTGAATACCTCAGTCAAGAGGGAACCAAGGCAGTCCTTAGAAGGCTTATAAAATCAGTGTTAAGCAATCGGGCATGGGATTTATTGAGGGCGAGCCCTTCAATCGCCCGGTCTGACTCTCTTCCCTGATCATCTCTGTCAAACTCAAGAGAGGGGTCTATCCTGGCCAGGGAAAGTTTCAGCCAGAAAACCGACACAAACACCATCCCGACTAGATCCTTCCTGCCCCAGAGGTGCGAGTGAGTTTAAGCATAGTAGAAGGGATCTGACGGACCTCAGGATCCCGATCTGGACCTTTCAGGGACCACGTTACTTGTCAACCAGTCCGTGACAACTACCATCACTGAATCTGGCAGTTTCTGTAAGGGTTAGGGCGCGGAGCGGCTATTTCAGTAATCCCTCTCAAAAACCAAAGATGCGTGTCTATCGTACTGCACCTCTTCAGACAAGGATTTCACTCTGGAAGATGTCCTACGACTACATCCAGTCGAGACGAGATGTCGAGCTTCCTCTCAGCCCTGATACAGCGGTACCTGCTCCAGCTCCTGAGGCTCGAAGCTGGCGGAAGGAATCTCGCCACCCTTTTTTGGGCATCTCCCACACTCTGACTTATGACTACAAAGGGCCCAGCAATGGTACCTGGCTCTGAAGAAGACGTCATCAAAGGATGTTGATCTCCGCTTCTTCAGGAGAGCCGAATGAAGCTTCCGTAGCCTCTCTTCCAATCCGGGGGGTCTATGTAATCATTCAGAGAAAACAAAATTAACCAGTGGTCGGAGAACTCCCTCCACCTCAACAAGGACACTGTGATGAAGAGTATGGCTTACTCCTTTTAAATAAAAACTGTATTCTAGGACCTGCAGCTACCCCTATAATAGTGTGAACACGAGGGACCTGGGGTTTCCGGATGGGAAATCCACAGGCGAGCATCACTAGCCTTGCTCTTTTAAGAGCGACGCTATATACCGTCAGCTTGACTCGAACATCCCCTATCCGGGACCTCGTGACAGATTGAAGTCCCTCCAAAGGACCACCTGCGACTTGGTAAAAGGTAGGGCTTGATCATCAAAGAGACACTTCCTGTCCCACTTGGACTGGGGACCATAGATGTAATAAGACGAAGTTCTTGTCCTTATGAGGAAATCCAGCTAGGAACATCACCCATTATAACTCAATAACTCGTAGGCATTCACCGTGCGTAAAAAGGAACCGCCACCAGCTATACGGCTCGGCGCAAGAGACCCAATAGGAAAGGCCCAGTGTCTCCATTCCCTCAGTAGCTTTAAACACGCCGCCCCAAATCTGGCAGCTGGGTCTCCTCAATGCAAACATAAAATGTCGGTTCAACACGGCCGAGAAAACAAAGGCCGCAATCTAGCAGCATCAGACTTAATGCTGGCGACATTAATGGACGCCAGCGTCAACGGAGTGGGTGCCGCCACATGAGTGATTGAGTTAGACGGCTTTCTTTTTACCCATCTTACCAACACCATCGGGAAATGAACACCCCCTTTTTTTAGACAATTGTGGCTTGTGTCATCTCCCGACACCTCTGATGCTTCAGGGCAGATCCAGGACCTGCCCCCTATCCTCGTCTACAGAACTGGGCCAGTCTCCCCTCCTGAGGACCTGAATCCCCAGGGGGAGGACTCGGCACCTATGCAGGGCCTCGCCCACCTCTGGCCTTCAACATCACCCCTCCCCGGCCAGGAGGCGCTCATCCAGGCCAGGAATCGATTTGAAAGTTCGACCAGCGGGGGGGGTCGGTTGCACATTCTTGGG
Source organism: Engystomops pustulosus (assembly GCA_019512145.1). NCBI lineage: Eukaryota > Metazoa > Chordata > Amphibia > Anura > Leptodactylidae > Engystomops > Engystomops pustulosus. The sequence goes on along the minus strand of WNYA01001834.1, from coordinate 17,544 downwards.
TACCTTAGTAAGGGAGGGAGGAGATCCTTACACCTCCTTTCTTTTACCCTTTTCATTTTTTTGGCGCCAGTTACGCTTTTTCCTCGAGCCAAGCCCTATTATCCTCGTCAATACTCTCATAATGGGAGGAGTCTGAGGATGTGGCCACCTTCCTCTCTCTGATCCTCCTGATCCTCATATCCAGTAATCCTCCCTGGGGATCAGCGACAGGTGTGAGCTCTAGGAGAGCGCCCAGAGGTTGTCCCAGCAGCCCGAGAATCCCCCTCTCTTCTCCTGTTGACGCATTCTCGAGACGCCTTAGCGGGCAGGATCTTTTCCTGTCTTTATCCCTGACCCTCATTCATCCACCTCTGCAGGCCCCTCCCAAGCAGATTCAGCCCTGGCTTCATCCGCTGATGGCTGAGCCCGCATTAGCGAAGGAAAGAGGACAACGCTGTTACGGGTGACCGAGATCACCACACAGGTTACACTAATCTGCCATGTACAGGATGCAGCGAGATGGCCGACACTTTTGTCCACACAACGCACACTTCTGACGGTAAGTTTGGCTGAAAAATGTGTGGGGTCACCGCACCTGTGAACACAGCCTAGGCTGACCCCGGTTAGAAGATCAGGATCGATCCTCCCCAGGAAGGGCCTGAAGAAGGGATGGGGGCGACTGAGTGTTACATGAACGCCTCACTTACCATGAAGGTCCAGGCCCTGACCAGATACCAAACTGTCTCGATTTTTTCTCGTACTCCCAGTACCTATCCATAACGATCTCAAGGTCCATGATGTCAAAGAAGATAGTGATCATTACGGGTAAGAAGGTCACTTTCTGAGTTCATCTGGCGGGGACACTGCTTGACAGCAAGTCCCCGCCACAGGGCCGTTGATCTCAGCTCATAGTTGGACCAGAAGAGCTCAAGCCCCCTCCGGCCGAACAAAGCTGATATCAAACATCAGATTTTACCATAGGGAGGATCAAGGCAAAGAGTCAGCGCCTTGAAGTCCATTTCAGCAGGGTGAGCTCAACTACCCTGCCCGAGGGGGACACAAATCATGCCACGCCACGAAGACGGACCCACATTTCTACGGTTTAGCCCCGGCCGGTTGTCGGGAGCGACCATGATGTACCCTGACTCTTTGCTCTCGGAGGCAGACAGGCCGTTGCGCCTCTTATCCAAACCGACAATCCACCTCCGGACCCGCTAAATTGATCGTCCTTGCTCCCTTCTGTAAGGCCTGCAGGAGGCGCCGTGCAAAAAAGCCGTCCCCAGAGCCCAGAGACGAGGATGATGGGACCCTACTTCCCCCACCCAAGAGCGACACTGGCATAGATCTTAATCGGGGCGGCCACTGGGGGAGCAACGGACCACCCCTGCACCCACCACATTAACCATAACCACCTGCATGGTACAGGATCAGCCGCGCCACTCACACCACCAAGTCCCTCCATCACCCACCCCCAAGCTGGAAAAGATTCTCCAACACTCACCACCATCACATTATCCACCACAACATTACTGACTCCACTCACACTGGCTGGACCAGCAACAAATTAGCAGACAAGACCACTCCGCATCTTAGCCCCAAGGGGACGGGGTCCCCCGCAGCCAGCGATCGCCAGAGGGAACCCAAATTGTGTTCACACTTGTGCACTTCCGCATCATCGGGTAGCAGATGTTATTTTACTTTTCTTAGAGGAAGTAGGAGTGCCCGCCTGATCTTTGGTGGTATGTGGCACCGCTGATACCCAACTTCCTCAGCACTCCTATGCAGACTGTACCAACACCAACACAAAATAGGGAATTTAGGTGTGGGAGGTCCGGAGCCCTCGCCTCAGCGGACCCTCCACACTCGCCGCTCCATAACGAGTGATTAGCGGCAACAGCATTGAAGAGGCGCCGAGGACCGGAAGTGCCACCAGGCCGGGCATCCCCCCCTCCCCACTGGGGACGCCACCACAGCCCACTGGATTGGATGGTATTGCCACGCGAGCCGCCTTACTGTCGGCCTCGCGGGCAGATGCCTCCCCTGCTCCCCCACTGTTTACCACAAACCAGAGAACGGAGACATCGCCACATCAGAGCACACTGTTAATCTCCCCCACTCCCTGGCATGAGCCACTGCAGGACCCGCGCTGGGCTGGTGAACGGGGGCTCGCACAGTGAGCTGACCTGCGGCCGACTCGGGTATACGGGGAGGGGGCTGTAGACTTAGAATCACCACTTCCACGGATTTGGTCTTCTCTTTTTGCGTGGTTTGCTGCCCCCCGGTGCATCCCGGCAGATCGTCTCAAAAGTAAAGTCCGGAGGTGCACAGGGACTCGAGCCGTCGGATCTCCTCCATCAGCGCCCCTCCCTGGTGGCTGTCACTATCCTCACCCGGGCCGGCAGACAACACGCAGCCAGAGACATAGCCGATGGTCCTGAAGGGGGCCCACTCACGGGTGACCGAACCTTTCCTCCTCATCTGACTATCTCTGGCTGAAGCCCCTATCAGCAGCCTCTGCTTTCCTCCTCCATTCTACCGGAAATCTCTCTCATTAAGGATCTTTTCTTTCAAGGACCGCTCTCTCCAGCAGGTTAAGCCTTCCATCCTCCAAGGCCTGGGATGATGTCAGTCTGGAGCCTGGATATCTCTTGCCAGAAATCTGCTCTTCCTCCTCTTCTGGGCAGAGCTTGCCCTGGCATGGGCGCAACATGAGCTCCTCCCGCAGTCTCCTTCCGTTTGCTGGCTTTTCGTACTCAGAGAGGTGGCAGAGCCCGGGAGGCATAGCTGGAAATAGGACTCCTGGGTCCTCAGCATTCCCCAGCCCTCTTCACTGAGGTCAGCCTCACCTCTCTGAAGCACCTCAGTTTCCTGCGGTATCCAGCTTTTCCGAAGTACCAGCTTTCCGAGGTATCCAGCTTTCCAGAGGTATCCAGGCTTTCCTAGGTATTATCTTTTCTGAGGGTCTTGCCTGCTTTTTGAAGCCTTCGCTGGCCTGGGGGTACTTGGAGCAGCATTGCTGCGTTCCTGCAGATAGTTCTCACCCCCAAGGCTTCCGCAGCGCTGGCCCGGTTCCGAGGTACCCCTGCTCCCGACGGCCTAGAAGGGAAGCGGAGCCTGGGACTGCTGCCCTGGCTATGCCTGAAAACCCACTCCTCCCTGGGAGAGGAAGAGAGCAGGACAAGGGGAGGTGGTTTTCCATGGAGCTAAGGAGAGCCCAGCAACAGCCTCTCAAGCAACACGACAGCTAACGAGCTGACGAGCAACACCTGAGAGGCACTCATATCTGTGCTGCTGGGCAGTCACTGTACATACATGACATTACTTATCCTGTACTGATCTGAGTACATCCTGTATTATACTCCAGAGCAGCACGCACTATTCTTGATGCTGGTGCAGTCACTGTGACATACAGACATTACTTCCTGTGAATGATCCTGAGTACATCCTGTATTATACCCCGAGCTGCCACTCCCCTATTTGCTGCGGTGCAGTCACTGTACATACATACATTACTTATCCTGTACTGATCCGAGTTTACATCCTGATTATACCCAGAGCTGACACTCACTATTTCGCTGGTGCAGTCACTGGGTACATACATGGACATTACTTATCCGTACTGATAGAGTTACAGCCTGTATTAACCCCAGAGCTGCACGCACTATTCTGCTGCTGGTGCAGCACTGACATACTGACATTACTTATCCTTGTAATGATCCGAGTTACATCCTGTATATACTCCAGAGCTGCACTCACTATCTCTGCTGGTGCAGCACTGTGTACACAGGACATTACTTATCTTGTACTGATCCGAGTACATCCTGTATGATACTCCAGAGCTGCCTCACTTTGATGTGCTGGTTATTGCAGTCACTGTGTACATAACATGACATACTATCCTGTACTGATCCGAGTTACTCCTGTATTTATACTCCAGAGCTGCCACTCATTTTCTGCTGCTGGTGCAGTCACTGTGTACAACATGACATTATTATCTGTATGATCCTGAGTTACATCCTTGTATATACACAGAGCGCATCCTATTATGTGCTGGTGCAGTCACGGTTGTACATAAATGGCATTACTTATCCTGTTACTGACCGGTGTTAATCCTGTATTATAACCCAGCGCTGCACTCACTATTTCTGTGCTGGTGCAGTAACTGTGTACATACAGACATTACTTATCCTGTACCTGCTCCTGAGTTACATCCTGTATTATACTCCAGGCTCACTTACTATGTGATGCAGCTCTGAATGTGACTGGAGTATTGGCGTAGTTGTGAAGCAATATATTACGTGCATCCCCCATGTAGTGGCGGTTAAATCTCTCCATGTTTCTTCTGATGTCACATCACTGTCCATTTTCCGGTCATGGTCACTCACTGGCAGTGAAGTTTTCGCTATTAATATGAGGGAAGTGGTCTGCCGGGGAAACTGAATTTCTCTCCTGACGTTATCCCTTGAAGTTATGTCGAAAAGTTGTCGGAGCTCGCTGCGCTCATGTCCCCCGTAACGTGACAAATGTAACGTGCAGAGTGAGAGGCCTAGAGACGTATAATGGACTCCGGGGGGCTCACTGGATGCCTTGCAGGACCTCTCTGCATGTGGGTATACGAAGTTTGTCTCACAGTATGCACAGTCAATATGATTATGGGGGAGAATGATAAGGAAGTCTGTAATTGGCAATAATGAAGCTGGCAAAAAGTTTTGTGCCTAACCCAGGAAAATGTACTTGATGGATCCTTATACTTACAATCTGGGGTGTGACTGGATATAAGTATATAAATTGATGTTTCTACTCCAGTCCAATCCAGACTGCCTTCTCATTCTGTTGCCGCTTGGTTTGGAATCAATCATCCGTTGAGTGACACAGATCCAGTAAGTGAATAAATCCTCTGACCACATTACCAAAATTCCCTAATGTATTGACCGACGAGCCCGCCCCTGTAGGGGTGCAGGAACAAGCTGTCCAGGCAGACAGACACTTGTACCCCCAATATGAAGGAAGAGACTCGGTAACAATGCAATAAGCCCCACTAGATGATGTTCTGTCCCCAATCATATTGGAAACCGTACTCAACAACCTTTGATCAGTTGGGACCCCTCCATGTCACAATATCTCTCTCCAGGTAGTAGGGGGGGACAACTGTACCATAAACAAATCAATTTGCCCACATATTATCTACATTGTCATCAGTTGGTTTGGAGTAGGCTCTTTCAAGCCACCACAGCACTGACGATTCATCCTCTACAGGGTGTCACATACTTCGGCTTTGGAACATAGAGGCGTCCTTAGAGACGGCTCCTGTGGGCGTTGCCTCCACCCTTGCCTCTGGTTCCTCCTGGAGATTGGTCGGGCGGGGCTGGTGGAGAGTCGTTAGCGGAGCGCCTGGAGCGGACTGGCAATTTAAATTGCTATTTTTAAAAAGTGTGTTTTAATGAGACAAATTCATTCTCCTGAAGTGTGACATGTTTACAAGTAATTCAGCATTAATTGAAAATCTTTCCCTCATTCTGTACGGTAACGAGCAGCTCCCCGGTGGGAGGACAGGGCCGTCTCAGCCCTCTTGGAGGATATCTTTTTTCGGGAGACGCTGGCTGGGCAGAATGAAGCAAAATATTCTGGAGATTTGATTCCCTGAGAAAGTTGGTGGACAACCATTATGGCTTCTCTGTACTCAGTGGTTTTTCCGGGTGCAGGGATATCTTTGTATTGATGTTCCTCAATCAGATCCTCTTGCAGTAACGTCTCTGCTAATCAGAGAGTCTAAAAAGTGAGTCACAAGGGTGTTTACGTATTCATATAACCCCTCGTGTCTTTGGACATGCACTACGCCAATCCTGGTCCCAAAGCTGCAATCGACAATTGGAGCTTTCTCATCCCTACGTAGTCATAATTCTAGATGTCCGGATCTTTATATATTCACTATCAGATCGGATCGCTCCTAACAATGGGTAATTATAGATTCTAAAGTAGGGAATACCAGGAAGTCAGAGATCAATTTAGAAGTGGTATCTATGGGAACCCTGTTTGTAGACAGCGTCTCCTGTAAATGCCCTGAAGGCTTTGCAGTAAAGTGTAGATTCCTGCTTCCAGCTCTGAAAGTTACACTTGATTTAGTACTACGGAAAAATGTCAACGAGCTCCGGGGCATAAATGTGTAACTGATCACAGGACATAGAGCATAAAAAGCATTCAGCATCTCTGGGTACTATTCTGATCCTGGGAAAGCTGGGTGACTACCAAATTCAAATTCCAGACACATCCTAATGATAGAATGGATACATAATGAACGTGGACAGGCAGTAGAATATTGATAATGTCCTATGACAAACACCTCATGGAACAAAGTGCTGAGGCTCGGGCCCCCTATACACCCGGACATAAGACATTTCTGATAGCTCTACAACGTTAAGGGTATTCTGGGCTATATAACATTGATGATCTGTCATATAATCATCAGTTAATATCAGATTGGTGGGGTCAATCTTAGAACCCCTAACAATTTCAGCTGATACACAGATCAGTGTAGGGCAGAGCAGTTACTGCAGATGCAGTAATCATTTGAATTGGAATAGCCGCAGTTACTCAGTTCAGCCACTATGTACTAGGATCGCTATCTGCTTTGTGTTCCGGAGAATGGCTGATGTCAGAATATGGACAGGTCATCCGTATTTTAGCCCAGAATACCCCTTCAATTCCCAGCCACAGATCCAGATGTAATTGGTCTCTCTAATATAACCATCTCTGGATCCTTCCGAACCCTAATCCGGGGTCTGGATGTCCGCTGAGTTGACAGCCGAGGAGATGAAAGGGACCTTCTGCTATCATCTGCCCTCAATCACCATCAGTCAATTCCGAACATCGGCTTTAAATCCCACGTCCTTCCGTGACCATCACAGAAATTTCTCGCTCTGGCGCTCGAATTTGATTGGCCTCCACCAGCGCCATCCACCATCCGCCGTAACTCTAGCGGCGGCCTGGCCCAGAGACTCTGCTAACATACCGACCGGGAGGTGATCGATAACCACGGGGCAGGAATGAGCAGATCAAGCCCTGATGATGGATAAGCTCACCCAACGTTTCTACACTCCGAACGGGATGGCCCCCCGGGTGTAGCTTATCCAACAGATCAGGGAGGGATTGGTAGAAAGACTAGTGAACGCTTATCCATCAGATCAGGGATTTAGAAGCATGTTGGTTATGTATCAGATGGGGATTGTAAAAGCTGGGTTATGGTTACCATCAGATCGGTTTGTAGAAACGGGTGTGATACCTCTATCCATCAATCAGGGATTGTAAGAAAGCTGATTGATCTTATGAATCAGTGACATCAGGGATTGTAAGAAAGCTGGGTGAGTTGGTTATGAATCAGATCAGGGATTGTAAAAGCTGAGTGATTGGTTATCCATCAAATCAGGGATGTATTGTGAAAGCTGAGGATGGTTTCCATAGATCGGGATTTGTAGAAAGCTGCGCGATGGTTACCTCCAGATACAGGGTTGTAGAAAGCTGAGCGGTGGTTATCCTCAAGATTCAGGATTGAGAAAGCTGAGTGATGTGTATCCATCAGATCAGGGAAGGTTAGAAAGCTGGGTGATGTTATCATCAGATCATGGAAGGTAGACAAGCTGGGTGTGATGGTTATCCATCCGATCCGATGGATTGTAGAGAAAGTGGGTGATGGTTATCCATCAGATCAGGGATGTAGAAAGCTGAGTGAGGTTTACCATCAGATCAGGGAATTGTAAGAAAGCTGGGTGATGGCCCCGGGGGTTGATGCTTATCTATACCCAGGCTTTCTCCAGTCTCTGATTGCTGGAAAGCACACAGTCATAGATGTTCTAAACAAACTGATCAATATGTGAATAAACTCACAATTTAGTTAGAAACCCATATTTCAATCGATAATAACTGTACTAAGAAAATTATTTAAAATCTGTCCCAGAAGTGAATATTTAATATTTTGCACTATTTTATTAACTAAAGTAAACTGTTAAAAATTTTAATCAAAACACATAAAACTATAAATTCAGTATGAATTTATGAACTTCTAGGCGAGTCTTTAATCTAGAATACCTATTAGTTTTTTTTATTATTTTTACATGTTTAATCTCCATTCTCTGTGATCAGTTTTGAACAGTATTTTCTTTCACCAGTTTTCTCATTCTATGAATGTCTTCGTATTTGATTTAAATAAATTAGGATTACAATTAAATCACAGGTTATTACCTTTGAATCTTTCGGGTGCGTAGACCCTCAATTTTAGATTCGTGCTATAAACAATGGTGGGGCTCTTTCACATGGTGGCCGCTGTTTTTTACAATCCGTTTTGTGAAGCGATGTTCGGTGGATTCTGGTTAATCCCGAATCCTCTGTGTGATCATACCTGATGGGGTATGCAGATACAGCATAATTTGTTTTATGATTTTGAAGACTTCCATTAACTGAATAGAGTACAACATCCTTGTATCGTTTACAGGAGGCGCCACCACACTGGATAAAAGAGTATCATAGATGTAGCTCTTCTGATAGGGACTATATGGGAACAATATGAGTGATCACAAGACTCTACTTCGTATGTAAATATTTTGTCTTGTCCCCTATGATTTGTAAAGCGCTGCGAAGATGAGGGCGCTATGAATAAAGAATTATTTTATCATTGAGGAACAGTTTCCAAAATTTCTGGTCATATCCCCCCCTCCTGTAGCTTCCTTCCTCCTCACACGTGTGTCAGTCCTCCTTCCCCGTGCTCCCCTTATTGTCAGCTATAAATACATACTTGATGGGCGACACAGATTCATTCTCTGCATTGGGGCTGCTGGGTCCTGCTGGAGGGAAGGAAGCAGGGACAAAACGCTGTGCGGAGGACAACCCACAGGGACACGGGGAAAACCCACTTAACCTTACCACTATAGTCAAGGCCACCGCCAACTACAGTTGTAGCTGTATGTAGGAAATCTACCGATCAAAATCCATCCTGATAAACCAAGGCATTACTCATAGATCCAGGCACCGGACTTGGGAATCCTTCTTAATATTTTTTACATTTTTGTATGATGGGGCGGTGTTTCCAGAGCACCTCATGCTGTAGACATCACAGGTGTTTAACACGTCCTCACCCCACTTCCTCTGGCCGGATGTCACTCACACAGCGGAAGGAGGGGGGGGGGTTTCTCTGGCACAGTGTAACGAACCTGTAGATAATGCAAGCAACGTGGAGTCTGGTAACAGCTGCATACATAAGGTAAAGTTTAGTTTGATAGAGGAATGATGCCATGCGATAACAAGCTATAGAAGGGATACCATAGTCACGTGCCTGGACTCTAGAATTATAGGTAGATCTCCTGAATCCTCTGTGCTGCTGTTGGGTCTAGTGTAGTGGTGTCCTCTACTGAAATCCTCTGTGATCGTGTTGGGGTATTAGTGTAGTTGGTGTCCTCCTGAAATCCTCTGTGCTGCTGTTGGTATTATGTAGTGTTATCCGACTCCTGAAAATCCTCTGTGTGCTGCTTGGGTATTAGTGTAGTGCGTATCCTCTCCGGAATCACTCTGGGCTGCTGTGGTATTAGTGTAGTGGTGTCCGCCTCCTGAAATCCTGCTGTGCGGTGTGGTTAATTAGTTGTAGTGGTACTCTCCTAAATCCTCTGTGCCTGCTATGGGTATTAGTGTAGTGGTATCTCTCTCTCTCGAATCCTTGTCTGCTGTTGGGGTATTAGTGTAGTGGTGTCCTCTCCTTGAATTCCTCTGTGCTGACTGTGGGTCCATCTCTGTGAATGCCTGTTGGGTTTGTGTAGTGGTATCCTCTCCTGAAATCTCTGTGCTGCTGTTGGGTATTAGGTTTGTAGTGGTATCCCTCTCCTGAAATCCTCTGTGCTGCTGTGTGGGTGTTTGTGTGCGTGCTGTTTGTATTACGTGCAGTGTGTCCTCATCCCTGAAATCGCGGTGCGCTGTTGGTATTAGTGTAGTGTATCCCTTCCTGAAATCCTACGTGCTGCTAGTGGGTAATTAGTGAGTGGGTATCCTCTCCTGGAAATCCTCTGTGCTGCTGTTGGTATTAGTGTAGTGGTTGTCCTCTCCTGAAATCCTCTGTCTGCGTGGGTCTCTCTGTGTGCGTGGGTATTGAGGGAGTGGTATCATCTCCTGAAATACCTCTGGGCGTTGGTATTAGTGTAGTGGTGTCCTATCCTGAAATCCTCCTGTGCTGCTGTTGGGTATCAGTGTAGTGGGTACACTCTCTGAATCCTCTGTTGCGTTTGGTATTAGGTAAGTGTTGTACTCTCCTGAAATCCTCTGTGCATGCGTGGTCCTCTCTGTGCTGCTGTGGTTATTAGTGTAGTGGTATCCTCTCTCTCATGAATGCCTCTGTCTGCTTGGTGCCCTGGCTCTTGTGGGTGATTAGTATGTAGGGTATCCTCTCCTGACATCCTCGGCTGGCTGTTGGTGTCCTCCCTGTGTGCTCGTGTGGTATTAGTGTAGTGATCCTCTCCTGAAATCCCTTGTGGCTGCGTTGGGTCTAATCTGTGCTGCGTGGGTATTTAGTGTAGTGGTGATCCTCTCCTGAAATCCGTCTGTGCTGCTGTTGGTACTAGTGTAGTGCTGCCTCTCCAGAACTCCTTGATGTGTGATGTGGATGCGGCTATACTATGATATATGATGAGATGACTATACAGTAGGGTGGTCACCCAGATGGTGGCAAGATGTTGTCTTGGATGGCCGGTTGTCGCGGGTAATTACGGCGACGCGCCTTCTTATGCCTGGACAGTTAATACGATCGCATTATTCTAATTAGAAATGGTAATGGAAGCCATTAGTTGCTACAAGTGTTTAATTTTGTGCAGCCATAAAAGGGACGCTGACACCCCCGCTCCTTACATTGGGAGGGGATGCATGAAAACTTTATTGCTGTCATAAACTTCTCTGACTGCATATAACGGCCCCATGGGTGCAGTGCCACCAACGTAATGAAATGTTGTCGGTGATAACTGAGCATGTGCAGGCCGGTGACGGGACCATAATCCTTGGAATACTCGGAGATACGGCGCTAGACAGGGACGGATTCAAGAGCTCCGCTTGCTTTCAGTAGATAGTGATAGAAGGGGACACTAATACCCGTTCTTCCTGGTTCCGCCTCAGAGCTGGAGGTGGTTGGATCGTTGTACGCATTCTAAAATTTTTGGTATGATACATTGTAACAGAACAGGGAAGCGGTTTGACTTATATTGGATGCCCCTGACAGTCACATTATACTCCGACTCCACGCCATGGAGTCACCTGACTGCGCCAAACAATCAATAAGCACTTTACCTAAATGTCACTAAATAAAACTTCTATTACAGATCAGAAGAGACTCGTCCGTAAAACACAGCGATTGTTTCATACCCCCCTTCCCCAGCGCTTCTGAAGGTGCCGGCTATTACGTCTGTGCCTGACATTTACAGCAGGGAGGTTTTGGGCAGGGACTGGAGATTGTGTCTCTGGTTGAGTCGTCTCTTTTATTGAAGTGAAGAAATTAGTTTTTGTTGGATTCTTGTTAAACTGAACATTTTTATTTCCCCTGTTAAATTGTTTCTTAAAGGGCAATTCTAGACACTATTCATGTTCTTGTTACTGTTGCAGAAAAAAAATGTTTACAATCCTGATAGGATGTACTATTATAATACCGCCCCCAACGTACAGTGCTATAATACCGCCCCCAACGTACAGTGCTATAATACCGCCCCCCCATGCACAATACTATAATACCGCCACCAATTTACTATACTAGAATACCCACCCACAATGTACAGTAATATAATACCCGCCCCCCCCAAGGTACAGTATTATAATACCGCCCCCCCAGCCCAACGTACAATACTATAATACCGCCCCCAATGTACAACAGTACAACTTCTATAATACTGCATTTATTCTCATAGATGTTCTTCTTTGGAAGATTCAACAAGTTTTTCCACACCTTTCTCCACCGTTTAGAATTGACACCAAAAATATTTGTCTCATCAGTGCAGAGAAACTTCTTTCTCATAGTCTCCCTCCTGTATCTCTGGAGCTCACGGTGATCTTGAGGTTCTTCTTCACCTCTCACCAAGCCTGCTCTTTCACAGTTGCTTAGTTTGGCTGGATGACCAGGTCAAGGAAGAGTTGTGGTCTTCCCAAACTTCTTCCATTTAAGGATTATGGGGGCCACTGTACTCTTAGGAACCTTGAGTGCTGCTGAAATTCTTTTGTAACCTTGGCCAGATCTGGGTCTTGCCACGATTCTTGGGCTCATTTACTAAGGGATCCGCAGCCCTACTTAGGTCGGATAGTCTGACGATTTCCAATTCCCGCCGCATTTAGCAGAAGATTTTGGCGCCGGCTTTCATGCAACACAAACCGGGGGGGGGGGGTCCACATCGACCCGATTGATCCGATTGATTTGGACTAAGCGCGGGATTTATCTTTGAAATTGTGTCGCAAGCCAAGCACTTGCATGCAACGGGAAGAAGATGGTGAACTTGAACCTGGGCGTGGAAGCGACACATGCAGGATATCGGGAGCATGATCTACGTGAATTGTGGCAGAGTTCATCCTCGTTGGACAGTCCAGATTGGGGATCATGCAGGGACCGGGTAAGTAAATGTGCCCCTCTGTCTCTGAGCTCCTAGGGCAGTTTCTTAGACCTTACGATTCTCATGTTCTCTGATATGCACTGTGAGCTGTGAGGTCTTATATAGACAGGTGTGTGCCTTTCCTAATCAAGTCCAATCCGATTGAGAACAGCTCCAATGAAGGAGTAGAACCATCTCAAGGTGGATCAGAAGGAAATAGACATGAGTTAAATATCAGTGTCGCAGCAAGGGGACTGAATACTTATCACCATGTGATATTTCAGTTTTTTTTGTTTAATAAATTAGCAAAAATATCTACATTTCAGGTTTTTTCTGCCATGATGGGGGCAGAGTGAAAATTAATGAGCAAAAAAAGAACTTTCTTGATCTTGCCAATTGGCTGCAATGAAGCAAAAAGTGAAAAATGTAAAGGGGTCCGAATACTTTCCGTACCCACTGTATTCTTGTACACGGGGGCAGTAGTATATTATCTACCCCTGTTACATGCTGTGGACTCCATTTCCAGTGATGATGTGATGGTCAGGCCTGGGGCTGCCCTCTGTATAGTAATTACTATAGACATGGCCGCTCCAGGGCTGCAGCCTGAGATTAAACTGTTCTGTGTCCTTCCCATTATATAAATACAGATTCATTCTGACATTCCCAAACATTGACTTTATCGTCCCCCACTGACCGCGGCTTCACATTTGTCAGAATCGTCTATAAAACTACAATCCAGAGATGTCCGCTAATGAAAAGCTGATGGAGCGTAATATCGACATCCATCACCTCCTTGTATGGTCTGTACGTCTTCCTCCGCTCGGCCGGGGAACGCTTTTCGCCTGCGGAGGGCTGTGGGGAAATTAGCACAATCTTGCCTTTATGGATTACAATGTGTTTGGATTAAGAAACGTTTAGCTCGGACAATGGCGACCGGAGACCCCCCCCCCCCCTCCCCATCCTTTGGATTCGCCTCGGAGCGGAAGATTTCCCCTGCGCTGGAGACTCAATTACAATGTGATTTGTTTTTCTCACATTAGAATGAGGTTCAGGTTTTGTAGAGACAGAGTGACCCTATTACTGTAAATGGGGTCACCTCCAGTGTTTGGGAATGGGACCGGAGGAGATTACGGATTCGTAATATAATTTTATGGCGCCCCCGAGTGCCATTGCGCTGCCAGTGACCAGTCTGTCTGTGAATTATGCATCGGAACACTTCTTCGCTTTGCCGGGATCTTGGTTCAACGTAAAGTGAATGTCCACCTTTTAATCCCTTGTCACAACATCTTGAGATGATCAGTTTCTTAAAGGGGTTCTTCCACAATGTTAACATTGATCAGGTAATCGGTGGGAGTACGATGTCCCGCCCCTTTTATAAGGAGCTGCAGTAACAGTATGACGAGGTGACATATACAATTTTCTCATTGCCAAAATTACTTTCTGCACCCAAACAGAGCTCCAGATCATGTATAAATAAGTGTTTCCGTATCAGAAATGACCAGAAAAGACCCCTCTTAAATGAGTTGCAGTACCCTGGCTCCGCCACTACACAGTCTATGGAGCTACTCATATACTTTGTTTTTCCTGCTGATACTTCTCTTGCCATTAACTTATCTAATAAATATAGATAATTGATATTGTAATCCCTGAGTTCCCCTTTTACTGTAGCGCTTTATAGGTCATGGAGCATTAATTTATTGATACAGAGTTCCAAATCCACTGCCTAGTCATAGTATTTGTCATGTAAAGCCATCTACCTGCAGCCATCCCTAGAGGGAGCTCAAGATCCTATTGCATACGACCTGTACGTTGAAGTCAACAGTAACATGAAGGGAACTCCCCCTAGTGGTGGGCGTAGACAGGAGAAGGATATAATGTAACTGCATACGCTGAGGATTCGGAGCTCTGTATCTATGGACTGGGGTTCTAATTCCTCTATTATAAATCAGTTGTTGTAGAATGTTATTTGGATATTTTGTTGCTTTATGGAATAGCTTTTATAGTAATTTTCTGATGTTATTTAGCTACCTAGATGATCTGCTGGAGCTCTGCGTCTTGTGTCACGTGATGTTCCACCCCGGAGACTCCTTTCCGTTTACATTATGGGATTTCTGCTCAATGTAATTTTGTGTTATTATCCGAATCGCTCCTTGTTACTTGCAGGGAAGAACAATCTGCTGGGAACAAGCTGTACTCTGTGTATGACAGCACGCAGCAAGATAATGGACTACTTAACCCCTTCACAGCCCCCCATGTTGCTTACTGACTGTCCCCTTCGTATTGTGGCTGCGAAATGCAGATTTAAAGTGAAGATGTAACTCATGGGTGGGACTTTAAACTCCTAGCCCCACCCCTGCTTAATTAGCAGTTTCACAAAGGTCATCTTTTTTAGGATTTTTCCACTAAACAAACTACAAGTATTTAAGGGGGGGGGGGTAATAGATCTCACATATTTGGAGAATAACGTTTTAACACTTTTATCCAGAATCGGGGAAATTCTGCAACTTACTTGTTTTTATTTTTTTGGAAAAGTGGCTCAACATTTGGACAGTAAGCTGTAACATGCACCTCTGCTCACTATCCTATATCAACTACTATGTTAGAAGAATAAGTACACACCCTGATACAAAGAACTATCAGTCACTTTAAGACCCGCCCACGAGGAGCTGCTCAGCTTTGTATTCAATGAGGAAATGACAGCAGATACTTTCTTTATAAATTAGTATAAGTCCCTATTATTCTTGTATCCAAGTCTGTATGTTGAACCCCGTTAGCGCCCCCTATCCCCCAGGCCAGGAATAGAAGATCCTGAGTCCTGAGCTTCTTCCCTCTTCTTCATCCTATTGAATCTCTCGTCCAGGAGTGGAAGTGTTTACCCATTTTTTTTTTTTCGCTCTCGTTTTTTCCTCCCAGAAAATTACATGGGCTAATCCGCCCGAGCCTCGGCTCTAATCACATTAGGGAATTGATAGCAGTTCAGCTGTATAATGCAAATATGCAATTTCAGTAAAAGGGTAATCACTTTTAGATGTTCTCCGCTGCCTGGTAATTGCTGCCGGTGCGCTTTAAAGGTGCAGCCCTATTTAACAACAAGCCGTCAGAGCGGCGGTGTAATAGGCTGGGGGCGCTCAGCCGTGTAATAGTCGCACTTGGCCGCCATTTCTAATGCCGCTTTACACGGTTTTAGTTGCAGACATTGCAGATTGCGCCTTTAAGCTGGGGGTATGGCCACACGGAGCGCCCTGTAGTCATGTGACTTTAATGCTAAATTAGACAGATTTTCGCCTCTGTATGTTACTACCCGTGTGAAGATTCTTCATGACTTCGTAAACCCAACATTGCATTTGTCAGATATTATCATCTTTACATTATCCTCCAGTTGCAGCCGAAGCAGCATTCACTATTTTGTTTTCTCAGACTTGAATTAGGATAAGTTCCTACTGATGGTACTCTGCTGTCCTGCGTTGTGGGAGATGTGGGGTCTTCTTTAGGCGTTGCACTATGAAATAATCTTATGCTTCTAAGAGGTTTTATACTCCAGTCACATTCAAAGCAGCATTCACAACGGTGTTCACATCAACGGGAGATTAAGCCCTACTGATCCTGCTTTGTTGTGCTGCATAGTGGGAGATGTAGCACATATCTAGTACATCATCATCCCATCATCATCCTCATCATCATCTTTATAGACTTCTACTCCAGTCACATCCATAGCTGCAGTGACAATTCTTGTCTTGCTTTTCTCAGGCTACTGGGCATGCTCTGCTGTGCTGCATTGTGGGAGATGTAACCAAGTCCAACAGTGCAAGACAATCTGATCTTTTCATTGTATGTTATACTCCATTCACTTTCAAATCTGCATTCAAAATTCTATTCTCACTTTTGACAGGCGATTAGATTAGATCAGAACCTGCTGGGTTGTGATAGATGTAGAGATTACTTGATCGCTACAATGTGCATCCATGAAACAATATTATCTTTTACTTCATGTCGGTCACTTTCTTACACTCCAGTCACACCCAAAGCTGCATTCACAATTCTGTTCTAACACTGTAAGTTCAACCAGCACTGATCACGCTCTGCTGTGGAAGTCATAGAGGTTACATTACCAAATGTGTTTTCTACCTATTAGTACTCACTTTGTTTTCTGCTCCAATCACATCCAGAGCTGCAATCACAATTCTGTTGTGCTTTGCTACATGGTTGTAGATGTAGTGTTTACCTTAAGACACTGTACTCTTCACAGTGTGTTTTTATACTCCAGTCACACCAAAAGCTGCATTTACAGTTTTCTTCTCAAACTGCTGGGCCAGCCACACATACTCTAGGTCAGAAACAATATAACCTGTTTATGATTATGAGTCTCATAACGTTTTCTACTCCATTCCCATCCAGAGCTGCATTAACCATATTGTTATCCGGCGATCCAGAGATATAAGGACCTATAATCCAGCCAAGGGCCCCATGTATGGGTGACCACCATCAATATAATAAAAATTGTGACTGCAGCTCTGGATGCGACTGGAGCACAAACCCATCTTTTCACCGCGATAAAAAGATTTAACCTGGAAAATGATGTTCACGAGTTTTGTTCCAGTCTGGTTAATAATTGATGCGTCTCGTAACTCCAGGACTTTAGAAGGAAAGCGCCGAAGCTTTCGCAGAACCACAGGAGTGCTGGACTTGCAGCATGTGATTTTCTGGAAGAGCTTCACATAAAAGTTCTCTTCTGAAAGTTCGAGTCCAGATTCTTGGGGAATCAGCACAAAGAACACTTCACGCTGATGCATAATTTAATGGCGCTTACAGTGCGGCCTAAACAATGGCGCAGCCTCCCTTTATCCAATATTCATTATATGCGAGTGCCGTACCTTTAAGAGACGAGTCGGCTGAGGTTATGGGTATAAAATATTCATGGAGGTGATCCGTTGTTTGTTCCGTGCTGAGGGGTCAGTACGGATCACAGGGCCCG
>WNYA01001833.1:44533-56689 GCA_019512145.1 Engystomops pustulosus | reverse complement strand
TCCTGTACATAGGGGGCAATTTTTATTAGTAAAAAACAAACATAAATACAGAAATACTTTTCCATCAAAATAAATCATAGATCATTCAGTATAAATCATACATGTTCATAAAATAAAATGTATACTAAATGTAACTTAAGAGTCCATATTGGCTGAAAGGGAAACAAAGAAAAAAAACAGAACAAACAAACAAATGCTTCCACATTATATAATCAGACAGATTTCAGCCTAGATGGATGTTCCTCCAGAGTCTTATATTCTCCCCCTTTTTCCTGACCTCTAATGACCGGATCCACCTGAGCTCGGACATGATGAGGCTTATGGCTTTATGATGGTGGAATGGCTCGCTATGGATGGACACTCTGGTTCTCATGTGCCAGTGATAGTATTTAATGACCTGGATAACTATATACATGGTCTCCGGATTGATGTTATGTACAGAAGGTGTCACTCCATACAGCATCTCGGGGTACCTGAGGGACTGCAGTGATGGGATTCTTAGCTTGGTAGATATTTCACGCCAGATGTTCCGTCCACCCCAGCACTCTGATATAAAGTGGACCATAGTCTCCTCTGTCTGACACCCGAGGGGACACATACGATCTGCCACACTTAGGAATTTTAGATTTCCCCTGACAAAGAGCTTTCCTTGTAATGAGAGCCAGGCAATGTCACAGAACTTATGGGGAAGCCTCCGACCATTCAAGAAACTCAGACTGTCCTTTAGGGTGGTGGTTGGACAATCCGGAAGTGCCAGCTGCAGAAAGTAGAAGGTCCTACAGACTCTGGAGTACAGATCTTTCCTGGTCTTAGTTTCTATGAAAGACTTTTCAATGCCCCATTTCTTCAGACACCTGAGACCATACTCCAGATACTGGGGGAGGAAGCCAGGAGTCCATCGGCCCCTCTTGAGACTGCCGCCTAGCATCCAGGATTCTGCAAAAGGCAATATCCAGTCCCTGACACTACTTACCCACAGGAGACCATTATTTGAGTCCAAGCTTCCAAAATTAACTTTCAGAAACATGGAGTCAAAAAATACCCTTGGATTTAACATATCCAGCCCACCTTCTCTCATCTGCAGGTAGGTGATCCCTCTTTTTACTGGGTTCAACCTGTTCCCCCATAAAAGCTGGAAGAACAGGCTAAAGAGCCGAGCGGAGAAAGATTCTGGCAAAGGAAATACGACAGAGACGTAGAGGAAGACAGGGACCAGGTAAGTCTTCATCAGAGTAACCCTTTCTCTATAGGTCAGCCTCCAGTTCTTCCATCGCTGAACCTTTACATTTCCGGCTTCCAACTTCTCCTCCCAATTTAGTGTAGAATTATCTTCCCTCCCGAATTTAACCCCAAGGATCTTAATATGGGTGGAGGCCTTGGCGAACTGTGGCAGATCAAAGCCAGGAGCAGCATCCAATGTCCAGAAAGCTTGACTCTTCTCAAGGTTGACCAGAGACCCGGAGGCCTCTGAGTAACTTCTGATGGCTGCAGATAACATCTCCACCTCACGAGGTTCAGATATCGCCACAGTCACATCATCCGCGTAGGCAACAACATCCAGGGGCAAGCAACGGGGGACCGGCACCCCCTGAAAATCACACCGCTGCAGTGATCTCAGGAACGGGTCGATAGCAAACACATACAGCAGTGGACTCAGAGGACAACCTTGTTGCACCCCTGCCTCTACCCTGAAAGTGTCCCCCTGCCAACCATTGATCAGAGGAAAGCTCTCAGCCTCTCTATACAAAGTTCTCAGCCAATCTATAAATTGTCCCGGAATACCGTACTTTGACAAAGTGGCCCATAGATAATGGTGATCAACCCTGTCAAAGGCTTTAGCCTGGTCCAGACCTACAACATATCTCCCACACCTCAGAGCTTTACATCTCTCAAACATCTCCCTTATCGAGATGACTGCTCCAGAGATGTTCCGCCCTCTTACTGTGCCGTACTGACAGCCTGCCAACAGTGCCGGGGACAAACAGACTAATCTAGAGAAGAATATTTTTGCCAAAATCTTCCTGTCGACATTCAAGAGGGCGATCGGCCTCCAGTTCTTGATGTCACTAGGCTCTTTCCCTTTGGACAGCAGAATCAGCGATGAGACCCTCATGGATGGAGGCATCAGGTGTTTCTCTAGACAATTTCTATAAACATCCATGAGGATTGGAGCCAAGAGGTCTCTGAACTTCTTATAAAATTCTGCTGTTATACCATCAGGACCTGGTGCCTTCTTCAGATGTAACTTATCAATAGCCTCTTTTATCTCCTCCACCGTTATTTCTGCTGTTAAAGGAGAAAAGTCCAATTCTCTAGTGTCAGGGCCTGGAGTTGCCTCCAAGAATTGGGTCACTTTTTGCTTATCCAAAGCTTTCTTCTGAAACAAGTCAGTATAGTAAGATCTCACCACCCCCAGGATTCCCTCCCGAGACTCTTGTAAGACACCCTGGGAGTCAGTGAGACCTGCGATCAGTTTTTTCTCCACACGCTCCCGGCAATTCTCAAATGGATCCGGTGCCCCTCGGGTGCCATAGTCCCTCTCCACTACCAGGGAGGTGTACCTACTGTACTGATACTGTCTTATCTCAGATTTCAGCCGGTCAATCCTTTGTTGGTCATCCCCACCCGCCGAATAGAGTGACTCCAATTCTTTCCGCAGTCTCAGATACTGGCTGTACTTACTTCTCCCCTTCTTAATTGACAGTCTTTGCAAGAGGGACCGGATCTCCTCCTTGACGTCCTCCCACCAGTCCGCCATGTTGTTATAGAAATCTACTCTGTCCAGTTGATGCTGCAAAAAAGATGAAATGTATTCCTGGACCGAGTTATCATCTAGTAGACTACAATTAAGTCTCCACAGCCCTCTACCAGCCTCAGGATACTTTGTAGCACCCAAACAAAAATATAAGGCCAAGTGATCCGAATATGGGACTGTTCTTTCTGTTCTTTCATTGATGGCTTCAGTAGGACTCACCAGAGCAAGATCTATCCTACTGCTTCGTCCTGCACAGGTGTAAGTAAACTTAGGACTCCTACCACCCTGTACAAAAACATCGGACAGGCCAGCCTGCTGAATTATGCTATTAAGGACCTTACAGTCCCTGGTAAGGGGCCTACTGTTCCTGTCCCTGGTGGTAGTGGTGGCATTAAAGTCCCCGGCCATGATGACTGGAATAGACGTGAACAGATAAGGCTTCACATCATTAAAAAGCTGAGTCCTTTCGGTCACTGTCTGTGGGCCATAGATGTTAATGAGCCGGAGTCTTCTGCCTCTGATGGTGATCTCTAGCAGCAGGCACCGTCCCATCGATATCTCGGTGAGTCTGTGGACGGTGACATCATGGGTGTTAAACAAGATGGAGACTCCGGCATAAGGCTCCACAGCCAGCGACCAAAAGGAAGGACCAGACTGCCAATCTCTCTCCGCCTCTCGCAGGAGACCCAAGGTGTTTAAACGGGTCTCCTGCAAGAAAAACACATCGGCATTGAGATATCTTAGATGTTCATATATAGCATGTCTGGTCCTTCTAGCCCTAATACTGTTTACATTACTGGTGACCATAGAAAGATGGAAGTCTGCCATCATGAGAAGAAATAGAAAGATCATCCCCATCATAAGTCAGAGTCAGAGTTATCTTCCTGACTACCGGCTTCCATATCCCAAACTGACTGAGACTCGGCATTAAGGGGTTTCCTTTTTGTGGGAGGATCTCCCCCTGGGTCGTCATCATACTCCTCCATCATGCGCTTCAATTCTCTCTCTATCTCCTCCTCTCCATCTGACTCGGACAGTACGCTGTACCTATTAGTGGTCACAGTAACGTCCGCCTGACTGTACACTTTCATTTTAGAGGGTTTTTGGACAGTGGTCCATGCAGTCTCAGGTTTTCTGGTGCTCCTGTCCTTTTTCCTCTTTTTAACAGCACTATTATTATCCCCAGTGGTAGGTGCTGGTGCTGGGTCAGGGTCTGTGGTGTGACTAGTGGGGGGAACTCCTCAGCTGTTGACTGTCCCGCACCCTCCACAACATCGGGGCTCTCTGTGTCACCAGCTGCCCTAGATTGTACCTGGGATGACTCCTCAGCTGGGACATTATCAACCACAGAAACATCAGAAATAGCAACAACAGAGACATCAGCAATATCAGGCATATCAGCAACATTATCATCATTACTGCAGGACTGCTTATCACAGCCCTGAATGTCCTGATCACATGTATCCTGCACCTCACAGTCCTGATCACATGTATCCTGCACCTCACAGTCCTGCTCAGATACACCTTGGGGTACAGATACAGTGTTACCTGCATGTGAGAGTCCAGAGTCCTCCTGCAGTGCGCTGTCTCCTGGGACTTGTGGTGCCTCCTCCACTTCACTGCTGATATCAGGTCTGACTGCTGGGATTTGTAGTACCTCATTAGGGACTGCTGGGACTTGTAGTACCTTCCTTGTAGCTGCTGCAGGACTTGGCTGTTGTTGCCTCTTTTTGTAAATTTCTCCCTCCTCAAAAGGCAGTGTTGCTGGCTGCAGAATGGGTCTCACATGGGGCTGTGGGGTCTCACATCTGGATGATGAGGCCTGGTCTCCCTCAAACCTCTGCTGGTTCCTGAAGGTCTCTCCCACTGGTCCCATCTGCTCAATAGTGGCCTCCATCTCCCGCACAGTATCAGAAAGCTGTTTGGCCAGTGAGTCCAGCTTGTTGTTCAGCAGGTTCTGCTTCCCTGGGTTCGCTGCCTTTAGCTTATATGTGCAATCTATCTGTTTTTGCAGGTACAGCTTTTGTTTTTTCAAGGCATGCATCTTTCTCACCAGTGCTGGGATCTGGCCGGCCAGCTGGAGCTCAGGTGATGACTCTGGGGGCTGCAGCTCAGGTGATGGCTCTGGGGGCTGCAGCTCAGGTGATGGCTCTGGGGGCTGCAGTTTGCTGCTGGGGTGTTGTTCCGGCTTGCACTACCTAGGTGCACTACCACCGCTCTTCCCTTGCACCAAACTCTGTGATTTTTGCACAAAGTCCTGAGAATCCTGGAGTTCCACGGTGGATGTTACTGCTCATGGGGCACAATCTCCTGATGGGTGACTGGGTCCCAGATGTCTTGCAGGTATCACACTGTTAGCACCTTTGGCTCTTTCCTCATGGCCGCCTTGCATCTCCTTCCCAGCCTGCATTCCCCCAGACCTGGTGCGCTCAGCAGGTAACATCACTCGCTGCTTCAGGTTCTCCTGGATTGTTTGCCTCTCCAGCGATGTCCTCCTCTGCCTGCCCGGGGTGGAGGTTGATTGTCCACCTGAGGCCTGGGATGGAGGCTGCTGCACACTCTGCATAGGACTTGCTTTTGGACTTTCCAACATTCTGCTTTTTCTCACAGGTGACCCCGCACTGGCAGCTTGTTTCACCAGGGTCTTGCTTTTTGCTGCATCTTTTTCCACACAGACTTTCTTTACATTACTGCTGACACTTCTTACATTCTCAGAAACTTTGGGATTTTCTTCCCTTTCTTTAGCATGCTGGTGTGCTGGATTAGGCCTTGGAGCCTGGGCCTTGCATGGGGAGCTTCCCCACCCAGGGTGGCCCCGCCCTGGGCTAGCTCCAGACATTGAGAGAGTTCAGGAGCTCAAACCACGCACAACCTCACCTCTAGGAGGCAGGATTATAGTAGTTATATTCCTGTACATAGGGGGCAGTATTATAGTAGTTATATTCCTGTACATAGGGGCAGTATTATAGTAGTTATATTCTTGTACAGTCAGGAGAAGAAAAAGAAAGATCATCCCCATCATCATAAGTCAGAGTTAGAGTTGTCTTCCTGACTTCCGGCTTCCATATCCCAAACTGACTGAGACTCGGCATTAAGGGGTTTCCTTTTTGTGGGAGGATCTCCCCCTGGATCATCATCGTATTCCTCCAACATGCGCTTCAATTCTCTCTCTATCTCCTCCTCTCCAACTGACTCGGACAGTACACTGTACCTATTAGTGGTCACAGTAACGTCCGCCTGACTGTACACTTTCATTTTAGAGGGTTTTTGGACAGTGGTCCATGCAGTCTCAGGTTTTCTGGTGCTCCTGTCCTTTTTCCTCTTTTTAACAGCACTATTATTATCCCCAGTGGCAGGTGCTGAGGCAGGGGAAGGGACAGGCACTGGCTGTTCTGCAGGCTGCTCCACTACCTCCATGTCCCCCTCAATGTTAGCTATTTCTGGGTGGTCCGGGGCACTACCACCAATGTCAGGGGTCTCTGGTACCGTTTGAACTGACCCTGACAATAGGGCCTCCTCCTCCTGCTCCTCCTCTGGTACATCTGCCCCTTCCATCAGGTCTTCATCGGGGAGGTCCCTACAGATGTTGTGCCAGGCTTCAGGACAGTCCCTATGGGGGTGACCAATCTGACCACAAAGGTTGCACCTGATGGTCTGGCAGTTGGCACTCACATGGCCGAGGTCCCCGCACAGGGTGCACTTCACTGTGGTGCAGTTACTCGCCACATGACCGGATCTTCCACACGCTGCTCTGCAGGCTGCTCCACTACCTCCATGTCCCCCTCAATGTTAGCTATCTCTGGGTGGTCCGGGGCACTACCACCAATGTCAGGGGTCTCTGGTACTGTTTGAACTGACCCTGACAATAGGGCCTCCTCCTCCTGCTCCTCCTCTGGTACATCTGCCCCTTCCATCAGGTCTTCATCGGGGACGTCCCTACAGATGTTGTGCCAGGCATCAGGACAGTACCTGTGGGGGTGACCGATCTGACCACAAAGGTTGCATCTTATGGTCTGGCAGTTGGCGCTCACATGGCCGAGGTCTCTGCACAGGGTGCACTTCACTGTGGTGCAGTTACTCGCCACGTGACCTGATCTCCCACACCTAAAGCACAGCCTGGGCTGACCAACATAAAAGCATACACTCTTCTCTCTGCCGATAAAGAAGGAGTTGGGGAGGTGATGGGTGATGTTCTGGTTCTGATGTAATCTGACCAGGACCCTCACCCCCCGGTCCAGATTCCATCCTCATCCCTGGTCTTGGTCATGTCTGACATGAGGGTGCAATGTCTCTTGAGCCAGGTAATGATATCCTGAGGGGGATCAGACTCGTTCCAGAACATTATGGTGACAATCGCTGTATCTGGCTTGGAGATGGGAATGAAACTAAACTTGTTCCACTCCTCAGTATCTCTATAACGGGGTTGTTGAGCCCAGAACCGGTCCAGGTTAGACATCAGCTTGAAGCTAATGTCATACCCCTGTCTGTCAGGCAGATTTATTACGGCCAGGATGTCGGCTGGCTGGAAACCCATCTGGGTGCACAACATGTCCCTCACCACGTGCCTCCTGTCAGGCAGATCCTCCTTAGCCCCTCTATGCCTCTGTGGTGTGACTAGTGGGGGGAACTCCTCAGCTGTTGACTGTCCCGCACCCTCCACAACATCGGGGCTCTCTGTGTCACCAGCTGCCCTAGACTGTACCTGAGATGACTCCTCAGCTGGGACATTATCAACCACAGAAACATCAGAAATAGCAACAACAGAGACATCAGCAATATCAGGCATATCAGCAACATTATCATCATTACTGCAGGACTGCCGATCACAGTCCTGAATGTCCTGCTCAGATGTATCCTGCACCTCACAGTCCTGATCACATGTATCCTGCACCTCACAGTCCTGCTCAGATGTATCCTGCACCTCACAGTCCTGCTCAGATATACCTTGGGGTACAGATACAGTGTTACCTGCATGTGAGAGTCCAGAGTCCTCCTGCAGTGCGCTGTCTCCTGGGACTTGTGGTGTCTCCTCCACTTCACTGCTGATATCAGGTCTGACTGCTGGGATTTGTAGTACCTCATTAGGGACTGCTGGGACTTGTAGTACCTTCCTTGTAGCTGCTGCAGGACTTGGCTGTTGTTGCCTCTTTTTGTAAATTTCTCCCTCCTCAAAAGGCAGTGTTGCTGGCTGCAGAATGGGTCTCGCATGGGACTGCTGGGTCTCAGTCCTGGATGTTGAGGCCTGGTCTCCCTCAAACCTCTGCTGGTTCCTGAAGGTCTCTCCCACTGGTCCCATCTGCTCAATAGTGGCCTCCATCTCCCGCACAGTATCAGAAAGCTGTTTGGCCAGTGAGTCCAGCTTCTTGTCCAGCAGGTTCTGCTTCCCTGGATTCGCTGCCTTTAGCTTAAATGTGCAATCTATCTGTTTTTGCAGGTACAACTTTTGTTTTTTCAAAGCATGCATCTTTCTCACCAGTCCTGGGATCTGCCCGGCCAGCTGGAGCTCTGGTGATGGCTCTGGGGGCTGCAGCTCTGGTGATGGCTCTGGGGGCTGGAGCTCAGGTGATGGCTCTGGTCCTCCTTGACGTCCTCCCACCAGTCGACCATGTTGTTATAGAAATCCACTCTGTCCAGTTGATGCTGAAAGAAAGAGTAAATGTATTCCTGGACAGAATCATCATCTAACAGACTAGAATTTAGTCTCCACAGCCCTCTACCAACATCAGGATACTTAGAGGAACCCAAACAAAAATATAAGGCCAAATGATCGGAGTATGGGACCGTTCTTTCCCTTTTTTCTCCAATGGCTTCAGTAGGACTCACCAGGGCAAGATCTATCCTACTGCTGCGTCCTGCACATGTGTAGGTGAACTTAGGACTCCTACCACCCTGTACAAAAACATTGGACAGGCCAGCCTGCTGAATTATACTGTTTAGGACCTTACAGTCCCTGGTAAGGGGCCTACAGTTCCTGTCCCTGGTGGTAGTGGTGGCATTAAAGTCCCCAGCCATGATGACAGGAATAGACGTGAATAGATAAGGCTTTACATCATTAAAAAGCTGAGTCCTTTCGGTCACTGTCTGTGGGCCATAGATGTTAATGAGCCGGAGTCTTCTACCTCTGATGGTGACCTCTAGCAGCAGGCACCGTCCCATCGATACCTTGGTGAGTCTGTGGACGGTGACATTGTGGGTGTTAAACAAGATGGAGACCCCGGCATAAGGCTCCACAGCCAGCGACCAAAAGGAAGGTCCAGACTGCCAATCTCTCTCCGCCTCTCGCAGGAGACCCAAGGTGTTTAAACGGGTCTCCGGTAAGAAAAACAAATCGGCATTGAGATACTTCAGGTGGTCATATACAACATGTATGGTCCCTCTAGCCCTAATACTATTCACATTGCTGGAGATCACAGAAAGAGGGAAGTCTGCCATCAGGAGAAGAAAAAGAAAGAGCATCCCCATCATCATAGATCAGAGTCAGAGTTGTCTTCCTGACTATCGGTTTCCATATCCCAAACTGACTGTGACTCGGCATGAAGGGGTTTCCTTTTTGTGGGAGGATCTCCCCCTGGGTCGTCATCATACACCTCCATCATGCTCTTCAGTTCTCTCTCAATCTCCTCCTCTCCATCTGACTTGGACAGTACGCTGTACCTATTAGTGGTTACGGTAACATCAGCCTGACTCTGCATTTTCATATTTGAGGGTTTTTGGACGGTAGTCCACGCACTCTCAGGTTTTCGGGTGCTCTTGTCCTTCTTCCTCTTTTTAACACTGTGATTTCCCCCAGTGGTGGGTGTCAACTCATGGGAAGAGACGGGCGCTGGCTGCACTAATGGCTGCTCCACTACCTCCATGTCTCCCTCAGTGTTACCTGTCCCTGGATGGTCCTGGGCAGCACCACTAATATCTGGGGTCTCTGGCACAGTACACACTGACAATATGGCTTCGTCCTCCTGCTCCTCATCTGGTACATCTGCCCCTTCCATCAGTTCTTCATCGGGGAGGTCCCTACAGATGTTGTGCCAGGCATCAGGGCAGTCCCTATGGGGGTGACCTATCTGACCACAAAGGTTGCATCTGATGGTCTGGCAGTTGGCGCTCACATGGCCGAGGTCCCCGCACAGGGTGCACTTCATTGTGGTGCAGTTACTCGCCACATGACCGGATCTTCCACACTTAAAACATAACCTGGGCTGACCAACATAAAAGCACACACCCTTCTCTCTGCCGATAAAGAAGGAATTGGGGAGGTGATGGGTGATGTTCTGGTTCTGATGTAATTTAACCAGGACCCTCCACCCCCCGGTCCAGATTCCATCCTCATCCCTGGTCTTGGTCATGTCTGACATGAGGGTGCAATGTCTCTTGAGCCATATGATGATGTCCTGAGGGGGGACAGACTCATTCCAGAACATGATGGTGACAATCGCAGTATCTGGCTTGGAGATGGGAATAAAGCTGAACCTGTTCCACTCCTCAGTATCTCTATAACGAGGTTGTTGAGCCCAGAACCGGTCCAGATTAGACATGAGCTTGAAGCTGATATCATACCCCTGTCTGTCAGGAAGATTTATTACGGCCAGGATGTCGGCTGGCTGGAAACCCATCTGGGTGCACAACATGTCCCTGACCACGTGCCTCCTGTCAGGTAGATCTTCCTTAGCCCCTCTATACCTAAACCTGACAACATTTCTCCTCTTGAAGGCCTGGCCGGTGTAATGGGTGCTGGAGGAGAAAAATGGGGAACCCCGACTCCACGCATTACCTGATGACTGACCCCTGTCCTGCTGTTGGGGATGTGTGGGCTGTGGATTATCAGTACAAGGGGGCTGCTGACCACCCGGACCATGGGGCTGCTGACCACCCTGACCATGGGGCACTGCTGCCTGTGGTGTGACTAGTGGGGGGAACTCCTCAGCTGTAGATTGTCCCTCAACCTCCACAACAACATCAGCGCTATCTGTGTCACCAGCTGCCATAGACTGCACTGGAGATGACTCCTCAGCTGGGACATTATTATGCACAGAAACATCAGACATATTAGAAACACCAACCACAATATTAGGCACATCAGCAGCATCATTAGCATCAGCATTAACCCCTTGCAGATCACAGTCCTGAATGTCCTCCCCAGAAACATCCTGCACAGCAAAGTCCTGTGGAGAAACACCCTGAGGTGCTATGGTGTTACCTTCAGGTGTGAGTCCTGAGTCCTCCTGCAGTTTGCTGCCTCCTGAGACTTGTGGTGTTTGCACAACTTCACTGCTGTCATTGGGTCCGCTTACTGCTGGGACTTGTGGTGCCTCACCAAGGGTTGCTGGGACTTGTGGTGCCTCATCAAGGGTTGCTGGGTCTTGTAGTACCTCACCGTGTTGATGTTGTCTTCTTTTGTATACATCTCCCTCCTCAAAAAGAAGAGTTGCTGGCTGCAGTACTGGCCTTACATGGGACTGCTGGGTCTCAGACCTGGATGTTGACGCAGATATCTTGTCAAACCTCTGCTGGTTCCTGTAGGTCTCTCCAACTGGTCCCATTTGGTCAATAACAGACTCCATCTCCCTCACAATGTCAGCGAGCTGTTTGGCCAGGGAGTCCAGCTTGTTATTCAGCAGGGCCTGCTTCCCCGGGTTTGCTGCCTTCAGTTTGTAAGTGCAATCTATTTGCTTTTGCAGGTACAGCTTTTGTTTTTGTAAAGCGTCCATCTTCCTCACCAGTCCTGGGATCTGAGCGGCCAGCTGGAGCTCCGGTGATGGCTCTGGGGGGCTTGAGCTCCGGTGATGGCTCTGGGGGCTGGAGCTCTGGTGATGGCTCTGGGGGCTGCAGTTTGCTGCTTTGGAGTTGTTCTGGCTTGGTTGCAGGCCTGGATCCTGTAGCCGCACTACCACCGCTCTTTCCTGGTAACAGACCCTGTGACTTCTGGTGTTTTGTGGCTGCTGTTACTGCTCGTGGGTCACAATCTCTTGCTGGGTGACTGGGTCCCAGATGTCTTGCAGGTATCACACTGGTAGCACCTTTGGGTCTTTCCTCATGGCCGCCTTGCATCTCCTTCACAGCCTGCATTCCCCCAGACCTGGTGCGCTCAGCTGGTAACATAACTCGCTGCTTCAGGTTCTCCTGGATGGTCTGCCTCTCCAGCGATGTCCTCCTCTGCCTGCCCGGGGTGGAGGTGGATTGTCCACCTGAGGCCTGGGATGGAGGCTGCTGCACACTCTGCATAGTACTTGCTTTTGGACTTTCAGGCACTTTAGTTTTACTCACAGGTACTACAATCATACACGCAGGTTGTTTCACCAGGTTCTGACCTGAAACTGCTGGTTTTTCCACATCAACTTTCTTTGTAAAACTTGAACTGCTGACATTTGTTCCTTTCACAGAGTCTTTGGGATTCGCATTCGTTG
>WNYA01001833.1:0-42251 GCA_019512145.1 Engystomops pustulosus | reverse complement strand
TAGTGACAGTGGATTGGTGATGACCTTGTGTAGATGACATTGTATCACATCCAAGTACTTGATATACGTTCTGTTGATGGATGACCTGTATCTCTTCGCCGCTCCAGTCTTCTGTAGGTCTGTGCCATTGGTTTGATAAGTATCCACATTTTTTATGTTTGGCAGAAATTCCTTCTTTTTTTTTGTGTAGGTAATTTTTTATTGCTCGCCAGCTGTAGCCAGATTGGAAGGCAGAGATTTGTAGCTGTATCTTGTCTGCGGTGATAAAATATTCATCACTATTTCAAGAAGTTGCTGATTCGGTGGCGGATTCTGCTGCCAGAAATATTTGGAGAGGATTTTGTTAGGAACAATGTTAAATTCTGCTCCGGAGATTTCAGTTGCGGGAAAGTTGTGGTGGGGGCTTATTAGAATATCCAAATGTATAATCAAATTTCATGGATTGTTGGATTTTATAGATCATTCAATAGCTTTACATTTTTAGATGCCTGAGTCACAGATTTATAGATTATCATATGCTGGATTTTTAGATTTCATAGTACCGTATTTTTCGGACTATAAGGCGCACAAAAAAGCCTTATAATTTTCTCAGAAATCAAAGGTGCGCCTTATAGTCCAGTGCACCTTATATATGAACAGCTGCCTTGAGCTGTGCACAGGTCTGCCACCTGCTGGTCATTCATACTTATAATCCGGTGCGCCTTATAATCCGATGCGCCTTATATATGAACCTAGACGTTTTAGCAGGCATTTATTGATGGTGCGCCTTATACTCCGGTGCGCCTTATAGTCCGGAATATACTGTATATTGTATATTATCAGATTTTTCGATAGTGGATTATTAGATTTTATAGGGGATTGGATGCTGGATATATATTTTTTTTAATTAGCGGATTTACTATGTTTTCAGACGCCTGACTGTCAGATTGATAGAATAGTCACATTTCATAGACTCTTGTATATTACGAGAATTCATAGATTATTTGATTTTCGTTCCTTTTGAACGCTGCATTATCAAATCCTGTAGATTATCTCATGTTGGATTATTATACTCTACAGATCATTATATGATCACATTTTACAGATTATTAAATGCTGAATTATTATATGTTACAGATTTTTGATCGCTGGATTATCAGATTTGATATAGTATTGGACACTGGATTATCAAATCCTCCAGATTATCACATGCTGAATTATTATTTTCTATGGGTTATTATGTGCTATATTATAACATTGTACAGATTACTAAAAGCGAAGTGAGATGTTACAGATTTTTGAACGCTAGATTATTACATTTTCTAAATTATCGGATGCTGGATTCAGCATTTAATAATCTGTAAAATGTACCATCTTTATACCATCTACTGATCTGTAGAATATAATAATCCAGCATGAGATAATCTCCAGGTTTTGATAATCCAGTGTCCAATACTATATCAAATCTGATAATCCAGCGATCAAAAATCTGTAATATCTAATAATTCAGCATTTAATAGGTATTTTGTGAAATACAGAATGTATGTTTCTTCCCATTTACTCATCTTGCACTATTCTGGCAGCATGACCTGCACCCGCTTTGCTCCTTGGCCCCTGACCCAGAGCTACATTGAGTACATATATTGTAATGCAGTATATAACATATACAGTATATATACACTCACCGGCCACTTTATTAGGTACACCTGTCCAACTGCTCGTTAACACTTAATTTCTAATCAGCCAATCACATGGCGGCAACTCAGTGCATTTAGGCATGTAGACATGGTCAAGACAATCTCCTGCAGTTCTCCCGAGCATCAGTATGGGGAAGAAAGGGGATTTGTGGCCTTTGAACGTGGCATGGTTGTTGGTGCCAGAAGGGCTGGTCTGAGTATTTCAGAAACTGCTGTTGTTGAGGGATAATCCCAGTGCAGTCTGGAATATAAATCCATATTTCACAGTCCCGCTGCTACTAACAACACACAACAAATGTATAATTATACATCTCTCCCAGGGCAATACCTAACACTGGCTGTAGAGAGCTAACAGCAAGCGTGTGAGGATAATCCCCAGTGCAGTCCTGGAAATATAAATCCATATTTCACAGTCCTGCTGCTACTAAAACACAAAATCCATGTATAATTATCACATTATCTCAGGGGCAATACCTAACACTGGCTGTAGAGAGCTAAGAACCAAGCAGGGTGTGAGGTAATCCCCAGTCATCCTGGAATATAAATCCTATTTCACAGTCCTGCTGCTACTAAACAACATACAAGATGTGTATGATTACAACATCCTCTCCAGAAGGAACTCCTGCTGACAGGTTCCCTTGTACTTTTCCATAAAGGGAGTGAGATGAATGTAAGTCTATAGGAGTGATAAGACTCAGTACTAAGACCCCGTCCTTGTATCCTGGATGTACAACACCCATGCACAAAACACCCTCACACAAACCATTGCAAAGTAGAGTACCCTTTAAGGGTTAACAGGTGTTTGCTGTAATTTAGATCAACTTATAGAACACGAAGTAATATGTAAATATGATATAGATCTCATTTCAGCTCCGTTTAAATAAGCGCACATGTTTAGAAGCAGAACAGAGTAGGTGATGGAAACGGGGAGGGGGGTGTACCATAGATACCATAGTAATATTTGGGATTGATACATATGTTGCACTTTGCGGAGTGATGTATCGGTACTTCACATCTGCTGCAGCATAGGGAAAACCACAGATCTGCCATGTTGTCTCATGCCACCTATTAGGTAAGGCTTGTGCCCGCCATGCTTTACACTGCAGCTCGAGTTCAGGGGTGTGTTTTGTATATTAAATGAAAAGACATTGGGGGCTAGTTAACTATTGCATACGTTTCCTGAAATCAAATATGCAATCATATGGATAGAAGAGGTCAGGTCCTCCATATGAGCACCATTAGTAAGAACTATAGTCTTTATCCAGAGCTGAAATCATAATTCGCTGCCCACTAAATGGAAAAAAGTCAACAATGACCGACTATTACTGGCGTCTTATGGTATCACATATATGTAGCTAGTAGGAAACAACAATCCGAAGACTTATGCTTGCAGCTGGATGTGATTGGAGCATAGCAAGCAGTATATTCCTAGAGATACTATTTAATGATTGCAGTCAGCAGATTCTGAACACAGCTCTGGATGTGATTGGAGTAATAAATCTAAGCCGAGTACTAGCCAGTTACCAGACTCAGCCAGAGACAAGCGTGGCGCGTTTCTGGAAGATAAACTCTCTTAAAGGAAATCTACCATCACATCCCTCTGATACCAGGGACATACTCATAGATCCAGCCACGGGACTGTGGGATCTCTTATATTGTTTCCATGGTCCTTCCTTCTAAAAATCAACTTTTTAAAAAATAAGTAATGAGCATAAAGGGCTTGGGGGGTTTTACCAGAGCCCCTCCATGCTGCAGCTTCAATCTTTCGATTCTTTGGCAAGGGTGATGACAAAAGTGAAAGGCAATGTAAGGTCTCTGCAACCACTATATATGGGTAAAAAATAAAGGGGTTGAACTGTTCCAAGACATAAACCCAAACCATGAAACTTTGTGACTTCAAAGGCAAGACTACAAACAAGGGCGGCGGGCTGATCGCGGTCTACATCTATTCCTACGGACAAATGCACCATGCAGAAGCAAGGAAGACGCAAATCATATACAGGGAGGACTTCAACCAACCTGGACGCACACAGGCCTGCAAAAAAGAGATGTTGGTAGAGGGAGGGGGGAGTGCTGAAGGAGCAGGGGGAGACAATGGGGCACATTACTTACCCGGTCCAGGGCGATCCGCGGGCGTTGTCCAAGGGATTGGGTCTGAGGGAGTCACTAAAGTCGGCCGCCCGATATCTTCAGGTGTCGCTGCTGCGCCGCGGTCCGCCGAGTTCACCTTCTTCTTCCTGTGCATGTGAGTTCTGATTTGCGACACAATTCTTTTTTTTCGGTTCGCTCCGAATCGTCAGGTTGTCCGACAGACACTCCCAATTTCTGTTGCGGCGCCGATGCTCCACAATCGATCGTGCGCCAAAACCAGGGGCAATTCTGCTCAAAACGGCGCAAATCTGAAATATTGCGGAAAACCGGATGAACCGCGGCCGTTAGACCCTTAGTAAATGTGCCCCAATGTATCAGTCTATGAAGTCAGCAAAGAGGGCTCTGGTAATGCCCCTAGAGCTCTTCAGGCTAAATATCAAATATTAAATGCTGGTTTTAGAATGGAGGAGGCCGTGGATATAAATATAAGAAGATCCCCACAGTCCCGGTGCCTGGATCTATGAGTAATGTCCCGGTTTATCATAATGGATATGATTAGATTATCCTTTAAGTCCTGTAAGGGATAATTCTTGATATGAGTTGTCAGGTCAGGTCTCTGCGAAATCTATATCTACGTGTGATATACACTGGAGTTTGAGGGCATGCCGAGGACAGCCCTGATGCCCCCGGAGGCCCACAGAACCGGCGCCGGCTGAGACATAAGCCGGGAGGCAAGGGCCATGGCATGAACCTCTCGGGAAGGGATCAGGATGGTGATCTGAGACATC
The DNA here is from genome assembly GCA_019512145.1 of Engystomops pustulosus. Lineage (NCBI taxonomy): Eukaryota > Metazoa > Chordata > Amphibia > Anura > Leptodactylidae > Engystomops > Engystomops pustulosus. The sequence goes on along the minus strand of WNYA01001833.1, from coordinate 37,696 downwards.
TGACAGCAGAGGCGACCAGGGCGATGCCAGCGGCTGTGCCCCCTCCGCTGGCACTGAGCTGTACAAAATGTGACTTGTCAAAACAGCAACAACAGTGTTCTCGATCCATTGTAATACATCTGGAGGGGGAACACTCCCACATCCTTCAATCGGTAAAATCGGATTTAGGGAGCGTATACAATATATACTAAAAACTCAACATCACATCATAAAAGGAAGAAGCACACAAGTAGTGAAAATTATATATACATCTATATATACACTCAGCGGCCATTTATAGGCACACCATGCAGTAACGGGTGGACCCCCTTTTGCCTTCAGAACTGCCTCAATTCTTGGGGGCATAGATACAACAAAGGTGCTGGAAGTCCTCAGAGATTTGCCCATAGGACATGATGGCATCACACAAGTTGCGCGATCAGATTTGTCGGCTGCACATCCCTGATGCGAATCTCCCGTTCCACCACATCCAAACGATGCTCTATTGGATTGAGATCTGGTGACTGTGGAGGCCATTTGTGTCCAGTGACCTCATTGTCATGTTCAAGAAACCAGTCTGAGGATGCTTCCAGCTTTATGACATGGGCATTATCCTGCTGAAAGTAGCCCCGGTGTTACAGGACATTGTAGCTCATAAGGGAGGACATGGCAGCACAAATCAGTAGGCTGTGGCGTTACCAAGGGGCCAAGACCCTGAAACCACCAGCAACCAGCTGAGGCTGAACAAGGCGGATGGACCATGACACACCACCCACCGGCTGACCGTGATACAAGGCAGGATGATCCATGACACCACCACACCACGCCTGACCCGCTATACAAGGCAGGATGGATCCATGACACCACCACCACCAGCCTGAGCCGACTGATACAAGGCAGATGGATCCATGACACACCACCACCACCAGCCTGACCCGCTGATACAAGGCAGGATGGGATCCATGACAACCACACCAGCCTGAGCGCTGATACAAGGCACGGATGGATCCATGACAACCACCACCACCAGCCTGAGCCGCTGATACAAGGCAGGATGGATCAATGACACCACCACCACCAGCCTGAGCCGCTGATACAAGGCAGGATGGATCCATGACACCACCACCACCAGCCTGAGCCGCGTGATACAAGGCAGGAGTGGATCCATGACACCACCACACAGCCTGTGACCGCTGATACAAGGCAGGATGGAAACAATGACACACCACCACCAGCCGCCCGCTGATTACAAGGCAGGATGGATCCATGACACCACCACACCACCCGCCAGCCCCGCTGACTACAAGGCAGGAGGGATCATGACACCACCACCACCAGCCTGACCGTGATACAAGGCCAGGATGGATCCCTGACCACCACACCAGCCTGACCCGCTGATTACAAGGCAGGATGGATCCATGACACCAGCACCACCAGCCTGAGCCGCTGATACAAGGCAGGATGGATCCATGACACCACCACCACCAGCATGAACCGCTGATACAAGGCAGGATGGATCCATGGACACCACCACCACCAGCCTGACCGCTGATACAAGGCAGGATGGATCCATGACAACCCACCACCAGCCTGACCGCTGATACAAGGCAGGATGGATCCATGACACCACCACCACAGCTGAGCCGCTGACTCAAGGAGGATGGATCCCATGACACCACCACCAGCCTGACCCGCTGATACAAGGCAGGATGGTCCAGACACCACCACCGCCTGACCCACTGATACAACGGCAGGATGGATCCATGACCACCACCACCAGCTGACCCCGCTGATACAAGGCAGGATGGATCATGACACCACAACACCAGCCTGAGCCTGCTGATACAAGGCAGGATGGATCCATGACACCACCACACCACAGCTGAGCCCGTGATAAAGGCAGGATGGATCCAGGACACCACCACCACCAGCCTGACCCGCTGATACAAGGCCGGAGGATCCATGACACACCACCACCAGCTGCCGCTGATACAAGGGCGGATGGATCCATGACACCACACCAGCCTGAACCGGTGATACAAGGCAGGATGGATCCATGAACCACACCACCAGCCTGAGACGCTGATACAAGGCAGGATGGATCCATGGACACCACCACCCACCAGCCTGAGCCGCTGATACAAGGCAGGATGGATCATGACACCACCACCACCAGCCTGAGCCGCTGATACAAGCAGGATGGATCCATGACACCCACCAGCACCAGCGAAGACCCGCTGATCAAGGCAGGATTGGATCCATGGACACCACCAGCACCAGCCTGACCCGTGATACAAGGCAGGATGGATCCATGACACCACCACCACCAGCCTGACCCCGCTGATACAAGGCAGGAGGATCATGACACCCACCACAGCCTGACCCGCTGGATACAAGCAAGGATGGATCCATGACACACCACCAGCCTGACCACTGATACAAGGCAGGATGGCCTCAGCCACCACCAAACCAGACTGCCGCTGATACAAGGCAGGGGATCCATGACACCAGCACCACCAGCATGAGCGCGAACAAGGCGGATGGATCCTGACACCACCACCACCGCTGAGCCGCTGATACAAGCGGCTATCCTGACCCACCACCACGCCCTGAGCCGCTGATACAAAGGCAGGATGGACATGACACCCACCCTCAGCCTGAACCCGCTGAACAAGGCAGGATGGATCCATGACACCACCACCACCAGCCTGACCGCTGTGATTACAAGGCAGGATGGATCCATTGACACCAGCACCACACAGCCTGAGCCGCTATACAAGGCAGGATGGATCCATGAACCACCCACCACCAGCCTGAGCCGTGATACAAGGGCAGGATGGATCCATGACCACCACCACCACAGCCGGAACCGCTGATACAAGGCAGGATGGATCCATGCTTCAGGTTGTTGTACCAATTCTGACCCTACCATCGAATGTCGCAGCAAGAAAATCGAGACTCATCAGACCAGGCAACGTTTTCCAATCTTCTACTGTCCAATTTCGATGAGCTTGTGCCAAATTGTAAGCCTCAGTTTCTGTTCGTTAGCTGGGAAAGCGGTGGCACCCGTGGGTCTTTTCCGGCTGCTGTAGCCATTGCCTTCAAAGTTCAAGTACTGTGTGTCAGAGTGCTTTCTGCCACCGTTGGTTGTAACGGGGGCATTTGGTACTGTTGCCTTTAAGCTCGAACCAGTCTGCCATTCTCCTATGACTCTGGCTCACAAGGCATTTCAGCCCACAGAAAACCCGCTCACTGGATGTTTTTCTTTTTTCGGCCCCTTCTCTGTCAAAATACCCATAGAATGGTTGTGCGTGTGTGCAATGAGCAAAATCCCAGTAGTCAGCCTGAAAGCATGGATCCATCCTGCCTTGTATCAGCGGGTCAGGCTGGTGGTGGTGGTGTCATGGATCCATCCTGCCTTGTATCAGTAACGGTTCAGGCTGGTGGTGGTGGTGTCATGGATCCATCCTGCCTTGTATCAGCGGGTCAGGCTGGTGGGGAGATTCGCATCATGGATGTGCAGCCGACAAATCTGCGGCAACTGTGTGATGCCATCATGTCACTATGGAGCAAAATCTCTGAGGAGCTTCCAGCACCTTGTTGTATCTATGCCACGAAGAATTGAGGCAGTTCTGAAGGCAAAAGTGGGTCCAACCCGTTACTAGCAATGGTGTACCTAATAAAGTGGCCGGTGAGTGTATATATATAGTGTATATATATATTTTTCACTACATGTGTAGTTCTTCCTTATGATGTTGATGTTGATGTTGTTTATATATAGTGTATACGCTCCCTAAATCCAGATTTTACCTTGATGATGGAGTTTGATGTTCCCCCTCCAGATGTAGTTACAATGGATCGAGAACACTGTTGTTGCTGTTTTGACAAGTCACATTTTGTACAGCTCAGTGCCAGCAGGAGGGGGCACAGCCGCTGGCATCGCCCTGGTCGCCTCTGCTGTCAGATGTCTCAGATCCACCATCCTGATCCCTTCCCGAGAGGTTCATGCCATGGGCGCCGTGCCCCCGGCTTATGTCTCAGCCGGCGCCGGTTCTGTGGGCCTCCCGGGGGGCATCAGGGCTGTCTCGGGGCATGCCCTCAAACTCCAGTGTATATCAGACAGTAGATATAAGATTTCCAGCAGAGACCTGACCTGACACATCATATCAAGAATGAATCTTTACAGGATCTTAAAGGAAATCTACAATCAATATCCATTATGATAAACCGGGGACATTACTCATAGATCCAGGCACCGGGACTGTGGGATCTTCTTATATTTATATCCACGGCCTCCTCCATTCTAAAACCAGCATTTAATATTATGATATTTAGCCTGAAGGGCTCTAGGGGCATTACCAGAGCCCCTCTGTGCTGTAGCTTCATAGACTGATACATTGGGGCACATTTACTAAGGGTCCAACGGCCGTGGTTCAGTCCGGTTTTCCCGAATATTTCAGATTTGCGCCGTTTTGAGCAGAATTGCCCCTGGTTTTGGCGCACGCGATCGGATTGTGGAGCATCGGCGCCGCAACAGAAATTGGGAGGTGTGGCTGTCGGACAACCTGACGGATTCGGACAAACCGAAAAAAAAGAATTGTGTTGCAAGATCAGCACTCACATGCACCAGGAAGAAGAAGGTGAACTCCGGTCGGACCTTGGCGCAGCAGCGACACCTGAAGGATATCGGGCGCATGACCTTAGTGACTCCCGGCAGACCCGAATCCACGTCGGACAACGCACCGCGGGATCGCGCCTGGACCGGGTAAGTAAATGTGCCCCATTGTCTCCCCCTCCCCCTGCTCCTTCAGCACTTCCCCCCTCCCTCTACAAGCAATCTCCTTATAGCAGAGGAGGCTTCAGCACAAAGTGAGAGGGGTAAGTGCTTTTTTGCAGGCCTGTGTGCATCCAGGTTGGTTGAAGTCTCCCTGTAATATGATTTTGCAGTCTTCCTTGCTTCTGCATGTGCATTTGTCCGTAGGAATAGAGTATGACCGCGATCAGCCAACGCGCCCTTGTTTGTAGTCTGTGCCTTGAAGTCACAAAGTTTCATGGTTTGGGGTTTAATGTCTATAGAACAGTTCAACCCCTTTATTTTTACACGCAATTATAGTGGTTGCAGGGACCTTTACATTGCCTTTAACTTTTGTCATCACCCATTGCCAAAGAATCTAAAGATATGAAGCTGCAGCATGGAGGGGCTCTGGTAACAACCCCCCAGAGCCCTTTATGCTCATTAGCTTATTTTTAAAAGTTGATTTTAGAAGGAAGGAGGCCATGGATAACAAATATAAGAAGATCCCACAGTCCCGGTGCCCGGATCTATGAGTAATGTCCCTGGTTTATCAGGATGGATTGTGATGGCAGATTTCCTTTAAAGGAGTTATCTTCCAGAAACAGCGCCACGCTTGTCTCTGGCTGAGTCTGGTACTGCTATGTATCTTGGGCTTAGATTTATTACTCCAATCACATCCAGAGCTGTGTTCAGAATTCTGCTGACTGCAATCATTAAATATGTATCTCTAGGAATATACTGCTTGCGATGCTCCAATCACATCCAGAGCTGCAAGCAGAAGTCTTCGGATTGTTGTTCCTACTAGCTACATATATGTGAATAGACCATAAGACGCCAGTAATAGTCGGTACATTGTTGACTTTTTTCCATTTAGTAGCCAGCAGAATTATGAGTCCAGCTCTGGATACAAAGACTATAGTTACTTACCTATGATGTGCTCATATGGAGGACCTGACCTCTTCTATCCATATGATTGCATATTTGATTTCAGGGAAACGTATGCAATAGTTAACCAGCCCCCAATGTCTTTCATTTAAACAATACAAAACACCCGGCCTGAAGCAGAGCTGCAGTGTAAAGCATGGCGGGCACAAGCCTTACCTAAGTAGGTGGCAATGAAGACAACAGATGGCAGATCTGTGTTTTCCCTATGCTGCAGCAGATGTGAAGTACAGATACATCATCCAGCAAAGTGCAACATAATGTATCAATTCCCAAATATTACTATGGTATCTATGGTAACACCCCCCTCCCCGTGTTCCATAACACCTACATCTGTTCTGCTTCTAAACATGTCGCTTATTTATAACCGGAGCTGAAATGAGATCTATAATCATATTTACATATTACTCGTTTCTATAATGTATGGATCTAAATTACAGCAAACACCTTTAACTCCTTAAAGGGGTACTCTACTTTGCAATGGTTGTGCGTGTTTGTTGCATGGGTGTTGTACTCACAGGATACAAGGAAGACTCATGGAAGACTTACATTCATCATCACTTACCTTTATGGAAAAAGTAAAAGGGAACCTGTCAGCAGGAGTGTCCGGCTGGAGAGATGTGTAATCATACACATCTGTATGTTGTTAGTAGCAGCAGGACTGTGAAATATGGATTTATATTCCAGGACTGCACTGGGGATTATCCTCACACTGCTGTTTTCTTAGCTCTCTACAGCCAGTGTTAGGTATTGCCCCTGGAGAGATGTATAATTATACATTTGTGTATGTTGTTAGTAGCAGCAGGACTGTGAAATATGGATTTATATTCCAGGACTGCACTGGGGATTATCCTCACACTGCTGTGGTCTTAGCTCTCTACAGCCAGTGTTAGGTATTGCCCCTGGAGAGATGTATAATTATACATTTGTGTGTGTTGTTAGTAGCAGCAGGACTGTGAAATATGGATTTATATTCCAGGACTGCACTGGGGATTATCCTCACACTGTTGCAGTTTTTATACAGGACAGAGGAAAAGCTCAAGGCACAGAGCACAGCAGTGTGAGGACTCCCTTATATGGATGATCATATTGGTAGATGTAGCAGTTGTGTCCCCCATATATGCTGAGATGATCCTCGCTTGTAACAAAGCGATGGCTGTGAGAAGATTCTAATTTGTATCATTCATAATCCAGAACCGGATCAGTCGGGTTCTCCAGGTTCTAAGGTCTCACAGATGAGACATACAGTATAACCCAAGATACAGAAAATAATAGGAAACATCAACACTTAAAAATACTTTTTATTTTATAGTCTTAACATTAAAATATTGTACAATCAAAACAAAATCTTTGCCCCCAAACCCAGTCATTACGTGAAGACTCGCCAAGCCAGGGATGACCGAGGGTTAATTTATATCCAAAATATTCCTCTACTCCTCTCATCCTCCGCACTTGTTCAAAATTAGACAAAAACTTTCAAAAACAGCGCCACCCCTGTTCACAGGTTGAGTCCGGTATTGCAATTCAGCTCCATTGCAGTTGATAGGGCTTGGTTGCAATATCACACACAACCTGTGGATAGAGGGGGCGCTGTCTATGGAAAAAGTCTATAATTTCTTACGCACAAAAAGAACCCCGGATACTTGGACACAAGAATTTTGGGGTCTTTGTAGCATATTTTGACAGTCATCCCTGGGATATACAGCTTCTACCCACAAGTAACATCCTGTATGAGGGGGTAGGTTGACCGTGTCTGTTGGTATTGGGGTGTAAGTCATTGGGATCCTGACCCCCATCTGCTGGGCTGGGGTGTTGTAAACATAAGCAGGGCTCATCTTCTTGGACTTTGGGTAACACTCCCCTTCTACATGGGGAGGGGAGGGGGCGGAGCTTAGTGGAAAAGCTCCTAAAAATGTGAAAAATATAAATATTTCAATAATTCTCTTATAGATGACATTTTCTATGCTATAAATAAATTTTGATATATTTGTAGTGATTGCAAATGGAATTTATTTTTTTTTTTTGGGGGGGGGAGGGTATTTTTAGTGCATTTCTACTCCGATAAAGTGAATTAACCTGAACTGTATTACCAAACACAACCTGTAGGCAAATGTGGCGCTGTTTACCCACGGTGAGGTTGTATATTTATATATTGGTGGTAACTTGGACCCTCAGGTTGTGGGTTCTGGCTTGTAGAGAGGAGGACCAGGCACTTGTAGGACAGTCCAGATTCTGTAGGTTCAGACACTTTACCAGTCTCATTTGTATTGACTCGATGTTGTCTCCTGGTATTATTGGGCCGCATTGGACCCACCACCTTCAGTCAAAGGAAGATGATGACCAAAGCCGAGCCGGTCCCCATTGCCTGCCATGTCTGCTCATCTTCTACTTAGTACCCCCCCCTGTGTCCTCACTGGTTCCTATTCCTTCTATTGACCCTCTACTGACTCCATCGTCGACCACTGACCACTGCTGACATGTATTGCCCCTATGGCTCAGTTGGCGTGGTCCACTATTGGTGGCATCTACACTGAACCTGTAGACGTCTATTGACCTCCAGTGTCGGCAGTATGGATGCTCCACCTATTTCTAGATCTCCATTGTGTCCTCCCAGGTTATCTACTGACAAGGTCATGTCATGGTCCATTACCCATCATTATTTGTCATTATTCAGCTCTTGAGTTGTCTCTAAAGTGCGTGTCCTCCACCAATCGCTCATCTTCTGCATGGGACCACACAACTAAACTCATCCAAGTGATCCGCCAGTGGTTGCACCTCTGTATATGTGTGTTCTGCTGTGCTTTACCCTACGACCCTCAGCTCTTCCTCAAGCACTTCTACGCTCTCGTAGTCTGTGTATACAGTTGTGCACTTCTACGCTCTCGTAGTCTGTGTATACAGTTGTGCACGTCTATGCTCTCGTAGTCTGTGTATACAGTTGTGCACGTCTATGCTCTCGTAGTCTGTGTATACAGTTGTGCACGTCTATGCTCTCGTAGTCTGTGTATATGCAGTTTATGCTCGTGTAGGAGTCTTCTACCACGGCAATGATTGCACTCGTGGTCTTCATTTTTATGGTCTACAGGACTGCAGTTCCATTTCCAACATAAGTTCCTGCCCAGTTTTCTATTTTCGCCATTGAATCTTAGACTAAACAGTCTACATAGTGTCACTGTATGTCAATGCTCTAATGTTAGCCTTCATCAGTGCCCATTTCTGGACTGGAGGGCTTCAGTGTAGTGCCCATGGGACCATATATTTATCGTCAGCACAGATCCACTTCACTATATCACTAGATGTATATTCACTATTGGATGCTTCTAATAATATCAGTGGATGTTTGTACTCTACTACTGCTCATATAAGGTATGTAAGCCTCTACCAATGGTCATATACTCTGTGTAAGCCTTCCCTATAGCGTCTATGTAGGGTAGGGTTCACCAGACCATAGCTCTATCTCCAGCACAGATCATTCACCATCCCTTCTATATCTACTACAGGAAGCCTCTAGTTTCTTCTTCCTCGTCTACATGGTATGGGCGCATGGCCATGCTCTACCAGTGGTCATGTACGCGTGTACAGTCTATACATGCTACTCTCATTGTCATCACTGTAGGGTCCATGAAAACTTTCTTCAGTGTAGTCCTTAATGAGAACATATTCATGTTTCATGGCTTTTAAGAGTTTCTCTCGAGAACTGGCACCTTCTGAAGGTCCACAAGGAGAATCAACACCTTCAAGGTCTATTCATACTTATCTGAGGACCTTTTTATTTCCCATTGATGAACCTTGATCAAACCTTTTGAGCAACTTCTAGATCCTCACCAATGTAGAAGCTTTAGGAGATTCCTCCAACCTCTAATTGTTCTATCCCTTCAAACTTTACCAACCTACGGCATCGTCTTCACCCACCATCTATGTCATTCCATTCTTCTAACCATGGATATTCTGTAACAAGACCCTCACCAACCTCGTCTTCAGAGCTCTATCAAATTTATACACACGTTGGTTGTCCCAGCCCAAAAACATTAACTAGATCATGGATTGTAGTGCACTTGATTATTGTACCCTAGTTTTGGGCTGATATGGTATAAATGGGTCTAGGGGCAATGTAAATCTATAAGAAATGTGTAAGTATATGCTCACCTGGCTGCAAGAACTGGGAAATTGAACTCAGATGGTCCTACAAAGAGTCCATTCTAGGCGGATGGACTCTCCTGTAAGTCTATTCGGGTAGGAGGTGGCGTTTCCTCCAACTTTCTTATGTTTTGAGAGTAAATCACGGAGTTGGTGTGCTTTATGTGTAGACAATCTGCCTGTTACATCTGCTTCGTCATTGTGCCTGGGTATAAAATGAGTATAAATATTAATAAACACCAGATGATTTGGCTTCTGTGCTGCTTCGAGGAGTCTATCTACAAAGTATCTCATTCTAAGTCCAGATGTGACCCGTAAAATCTATATTGTACATGGTGTCATCTAAACTTGACCCACTGTCATTGTAGACTCCTTCATCTAAATCCTCCATGAGATGTAGATGGATGGAGAGTAGAAACTCAAGTAAAGAAGAGCGGATCTGAAGCCAGTGCTATAGGTTTAATGACGACCCACCCAACTCTGTAGAGGAACGCACCCTACTGCCTGGAGTAAAGAGGATGTACCATGATGTCCTGGGTCTATCTCACCCACTTCCGAGGCTCTTCTGGCTTCATTTATGTCCTTGGAAATTTCCAGTTCATCCAAATGTAGGAGCTGGTTCCTGATTCCCGAGTCTGTGAGAGGCAGGGTGGGGGGATCATACGTAATGTTTTTGCCTCTGTCAAAAAAAGAGCAGTAGTTGTGGTGGGTATAACCCCACCATTATATGTCTAGCAGGCAAAGTCCTCGAATACTCCGTGGTGTGTGTAGTGTCGATGATGGTTCGGGAGCATGGTGTTGGCGTAGGCTCCTTCTGGATGTCGTCCACGAACCTCGCTGGTGCTCTAGACAGAACAAGTGTGGGTCAGTACAAGTTATCCGGGCCATTGTCCTGAATGCTATATTATAACTATACACTGAACGCATACACTAACTAAGGTATCCATGATGGTAGATACATTTCAGTCTTCTAATCCTTACACTACATTCACCTAAACCCAACCAACAAACCCGGCACCAGAATAGAGTTGGCCATAGACAATATTGGGGTTATTTATCATACGCCAGTGATCACCCCCCTCCGGCGCAGGGTTAGGCTTCTTGATGTATCCTGTGGCTGTTTTATTTGTACGCCAGGTCTCATGTGTGAAAAGTCGCTGGTAAGCTAGACCTCTCCCCCACCGGCCGAGAACCCCAATTCCCTCAATGCACCCCAGGCGTGGAGCTGGCGTAAAGGGGAAAATAACTACAAATGCCATTATTGGCTCAATCATTCAATAAAGCGAATTGACCAACTACCAAACTCCTTGCAACCAGTTACAACCCAATAAGATTATCTGCAAGGACCAAGAATCCCAAAAGGTTCTGTATATGGATTTGGTTACTTATCTTCCAGACTTGTGTTCCCCCCATACATTGGTTCTGTACCTGGTCATTCAGGTCATCCATGGCGAGCGTTGATATGTTCTCTTTTGGTTTTCTGGTGGGAGATGGTTTTCTTCTGAACAATTTGTTCACTTTATCTCGTATCAACTAAAGAGGAGAAGATACAAGTCACATCCTAGCGAAGCCTCCTGAGATATCTCCTGCATCACTGCCACTTGTTACTCACTTCATACAGGTAATCCAGGATTTCCAGGATGGTGAGGATACTGGCGCCGATGAATAGACCCATCTGACCCCCGATGTCTCCTGAAGGATGAGATGGAAAGACAAGTCCGTCGCAGGGTCAATGAGCAATGAGAACCGGAGCAGTGCTCTACATATGGGATGTCTAAGTATAGTGCAAATCTATATTGTATACATTGTAGCAAGTAGTGGTCATAGAAGGGTCCTTCTAGGGGGGGTCAACACTCAATGGAGAGCAGAAGAAATATTAAAGTGAAAGTGAAAAACTACAATCCCTTTAAATGGCCACAATAACCTTCACGCTTCTTCCCGACTACTATGGAGCGATATGTCATGTAGCACTCACCCAGTAAGCTGGCCAGGTCATAGGCTTTCTTCTGTTCGATTGTCCCATAGTTGAGGGCTTCAAAGAAGATGTCTAGAACAAGGAAATTATCCCTGTGGAGTAAAACATGGATGACTTAAAGGGGAAGTCTTATGTATGTCACTTTTATATCCATTACAGTGGAACCTTGGATTACGAGTAACTTGGTCTGCAAGTGTTTTGTAAGACGATTACATTCTACAAAAAACTTGTGACCTGGTTTACAAGCAAAATTTCGTAATACAATAATTATGTGATCCCCCCCCCTACTTTTACTCTACCATCCTCTCTCTCATTGTATAACACAATATGGAAGAATAAATAAAGGGGCTGTATGTTGTACTACACATGACTAGATATGTTTGGGGAACGAATTGTCTGCTTTTCAATAATTTCCTATGAAAAAAACTCGCTTCAAATTTACAAGCGATTTTAATTACAAGCACAAATTCTGCTCCTAACCCAAGGTATCCGATCATTGTGGAACCAATCATCTGCGTTTCAATGATTTTTTATGGGAATACTTGCTTTGATATACAAGTGATTTGGATTACAAGCACATTCCTGGAAAGAATTATACTCAGAATCCAAGGTTCCATTTTTTTACATTGTTTCCCTTTACTTTGTAGTGAGATAGACTTCTCAGGGCGGCCATATTGGAGAGGCATTTTTTTGCTTACATCTTTTTTCTTGGGTTGTGTGCTCTTCATGGCAGCTGCAATGATTGGGAGTCTATAGATAAAGGAAGTGATGGGGTACAGGCTCTTACCCCTGAGAGCAGGGAATGGCAGGGGTGCTGCATACATGGCTTATCTGTGTCTCTAGAATTACTATCCTGCCCTATCAAAGCCTGGAGAGGTCCAATACACCTGCCCTTACAATGAGATGTCTCTGCTCAGTCTGTTCCAGTGTGTACAGAGGAAGGCAAAGCTCCCTTCACCCTCTTTTATCATGAAAAATGAACTGCAAGTAATGGGGGAGGAGGCCTTTGCCTCTTTTAGGCTATGCCTGACTATGGCCACCATATTGAATCAACGGCAAGTTTTTTTAATGGTGGAGCGGTCATGTAGCATCTCCTGACCTTGATCCAATATGGCGCCTTCATCTGGCAGCCATAGACCTTATGAAGATAATGGGGCTCATTTACTTACCCGGTCCAGTCGCGATTCTGCAGTGCGTTGTCCGACGAGGATTTGGCTCTGCTGGGATCCACTAAGGTCGTGCGCCCGATATCCACCAGGTGTCGCTGCTGCGCTGGGGTCCGCCGGAGTTCACCTGCATCTTCCTGGTGCATGTAAGTGCTGATCTTGCCACACAAATTCTTTTTTAAATTCTGCGGGTTTTCCGAATCCGTTGGGTTGTCCGACAGCCACACCCCCGATTTCTGTCATGTGCAAGCTGAAGCCGATGCGGCAAAATCTGATCGTGTGTGCCAAAATCCCGGGGCAATTCGGCGCAAATTGGAAATTGTCAGGAAACCTGACGAAAGTGCGCGATTCGGACCCTTAGTAAATGAGCCCCATTATCTTGCACTTTCTCTCACCAGACTTGACCTCTTGTAGGTAGTCAGCACGACTGGACCGCGTAATGTAGCATCCTGCACCTAGCGTCCATAGACCTCCTGGAGGTGGCTTATTGCACCTTCACTCACCGGACTTGACTTAAATGATGATTTACGCTGCAGAACCCACCACAAATGGATCCCCCGTAGGTAGCATCCCGCACCAGTTACGTTTTGGCCTCGCTTTTAATTAATGAGCAATGACCTGGGTTTCGGAGTTAGAGTGCGTTGTATAAGTATTCACACCCCTTCAACTTTTCCCTTTTTCCAAATGTTCCTGCCGCAAACTTTAATGTATTTTTGAAGCAGAAAACTTTTTTTTGCTAATTAAAAAAACCTGAAAGCGTGGGCTACATGTACTCCCAGTATAACTGCAGCTGGTCTGTGAAGGGTCAGGAAATCCAAGGAACACACCTGACAGCTCAGGGATAAAATGATGGCACAGAGCACAGCAGGGTTAGGCAGCTCTGCGCTAGTGATGGGTCGTTCGCTGAGCACAAAGAGTCGGCTCATTCAAGTGATCGACCTGAGCCGGCTCACCTAAATGAGCCGATGGCTCACTAAACCCCGCCCCTAAACGGCTCACCACACCCCTTTAACCCCATAAAATCGGGTTAAAAGGGGAGTGGTGTGACTGACTGGCCTGCGGCTCCCTATTATATATTTAATCGGGAGCCAGAAGAGTCGGCTCTTTTTAGTGAGTGGAGCCTAATGAGCCAGCTCACTAAGAAGAGACGGAATTCCCATCACTACTCTGAACATCTTCCAAAATCTGTACATGGAACAACAGCTAACCTACCAAGACATGGCAGCATCAGTGAGGAGGAAGGTAAGTAGGTGGGCGGGGCTGTGACAACCAGTATACCTGCCATTGTCAATACATTGACAATCTATAAGTGGAATTACTTCTGTTTCATGAGAATTTGATAGACTGAGGAGGGGTGGAGGGGGAAATACATTGTTTCACTTCTAAGGCTTCACTTACCGGATGTAGGTCTCGTTCTTGTTGTATTTTTTGGCCAGGTAACGCGCCGAGCCTTTGTTGGGGATGCGGACCATGGAGATCTCCTTGCCGTAGCGGGTCATGTTACAAGGCGTGGGGCAAGTGCATTTATCATTGTTTTCTACCAGGATGTCTGTGGGGGGAGAAGAAACCACTGGATATATAAGGAGGACAAAGCTGTGACACATATTATACCTTCTGGCATGGACATGGTTAATATAATTATTGGGTATTTCCCTATAGGGTGGTATTTCTTTATGGGTTGGTATTTCTCTATAGGGTGCTTCTATATAGGGGTGTATTCTCTATAGGTATATCTAGAGGGTGGTCCTATGAATGGAGGACCCTCTATGAGCCTCAGACAAGGTCAAATACCGCAACATGTAATGCAGCTCTGGGGTATAATACAGGATGTAACTCAGGATCAGTAATGTCATGTATGTGCACTGCGGAGCCTTCTAGTTATCTCTGTACTTGTTGTGTAGTTGCTGTAGATCAGTACATTGATGTGTGATGTAAAGTTTTGCTCACTTTGCCATTTTTACAGCCAATAGAGTTCAATGAAATATTGATTTACTTTGTTTTACCTCGGATTAGCAGAAGGCAAATGAATAACTAGGCTCATCAATCCAGTTAATGTATGCAAATCATATGCGGGTCCTTAACTTGGTTGATCAATGTACGTGGAATAAAAAATTTTTTAGTTAAGATCCTTCAAAAAAGGGGAAACTGTCAGCTGCAGTATAAGAGCAGGAGAAGGCGAACAGATATAGCCATGAGGACTTGTCATTAATTAGTCTCAATCACTGCTTATGAGACCAGTGGGCGGTCCTATTCAGTGATTGACATCTATTCTGTAAGTCATGGAGTGACTCCACCCACTGGACTTGTTAGCAGAGAATTATATCAGTATATCACAAAAAAGCAAATATTTGAAATTATGTCAATATTCTCAGAACTCCTCCTGACTATAACGTGCTTGCCTAGGCATTAGGCGGCTATGTACACGCTCTGCTGTCCTCTGCTCTAGAACCTGCTGCCTGCGATTAGGACCCTATGATACAATCTTCCAGTCCTCCTGCTCTATAACATGCTGCATGCAGATCGGACACATGACAATGTGCTCAGCTCGCTCCTATAACATGCTGCTGCCACTAGGACGGATATGTACCACTGTGCTCAGCGCTCCGCCGCTACTATAACATGCTGCCTGGCAGAAGGACTATTGTACATATGCTCCAGCTCCTCATGCTCATAATAACTACTGCCTGCAGATCGAGACATATGGTACAATGTCTTCCAGCCCTCCTGCACTATAACATTACTGCGACTGCAGATAGACACTATGGACCAGATGTGCATCAGCTCTCCTGCTCTTAAACGCTGCCTGGCAGATTTAGGCAGCTATGTACCATCGCTCGCTCTCTCTGCTCTATAACATCATGCCTGCAGAGAATGGATCACTGTATGACTATTCGCTCAGCCTCCTGCCTCTATACTAATGCTGCCTGCAGATAGGACACTCTGTACCATGGTGCAGCAAGCTCTCGTCTATAACATGACTGCCTTGCAAAGTGCTAGGACACTATGTTACATGTGCTCAGCTCTCCTGCTCTATAACAGTGGCTGCAGATAGGACATATGTACAATGTGCCTCAGCTACTCCTGCTATATAACATGCTGCCTGCAGATAGGACACTATGTACAATCTTCCCAGCTCCTCCTGCTCTATAACATGCTGCCTGCAGATAGGACACTATGTACAATGTGCTCAGCTCCTCCTGCTCTATATCATGCTGCATGCAGATAGGACACTATGTACAATGTGCGCAGCTCCTCCTGCTCTATAACATGCTGCCTGCAGATAGGACACTATGTACAATGTGCTCAGCTCCTCCTGCTCTATAACATGCTGCCTGCAGATAGGACACTATGTACAATGTGCTCAGCTCCTCCTGCTC
Organism: Engystomops pustulosus; assembly: GCA_019512145.1. Classification (NCBI taxonomy): domain Eukaryota; kingdom Metazoa; phylum Chordata; class Amphibia; order Anura; family Leptodactylidae; genus Engystomops; species Engystomops pustulosus. The sequence continues at coordinate 21,325 of WNYA01001833.1, read as the reverse complement.
TATAACATGCTGCCTGCAGATAGGATGAGTGGGGCCATAGTTTTCTTATATAAGGAAGAATACCTCCCCAGTCTGGATATCCTGTATATTGTCACCAGTACATGAGGTCCTGTAGGATTATTTGTCTTACCCTCTGCTCCTGGCAAGAGACGAAAGTCTGGAAACCGGGGGACACTCCGAACCCCAGCTGGTGGATGTAGGGGGGCTCGTCCTGACTGTGTATCTGCACCCTGATTCCAGCTTCAAAGGACGTCTCATCTGAGGAGTAGAGAGGGGAGTGGGTCTCGCTGCTGGGTAATTGCATCTTGTGGTTACATTTCGCTTCCTAATGTCTCTGACACTTCTTGTAATCACAGGAGATTCTCGCTCTACATTCAATTATTCAGCAGGAAAATCTTTAACCCTTGAAATTGTCCGTCCGTCCATCCATCCCAGAGTCACCTTCCACTAGACCTTACCCATAGGCATTTCAAGGGTTGGTCCAATTTGTATCATTCAATCATTTATTATTGAAAGATTCTGCAACATTTTAGGATAATTTGGGTTTCAATTTCTCCAACCTCTCAAGATCTCTGCTTAATGTCAGTGAATGTGAACACTTATGTTTCTATCAAGGGCTAGAAACCCATTCAGACCACATTCTCCTCGCAGATATGATCATTTCCCTACTAACGGATGACATTTCCGTCTTCACTGATTACACTGTATTGTTCCGATGGGATGGAGATGATTTCTATTTTAGCAAAATCACAGTTATTACAGAGCGACTGAATTCATCAACACCATTTCTGTAATCGCTGAGGTTTTGTTACAGTTGCATCCAGTCCAGACAATCCTTTTTTTGCCAAGTCCTCTGGATGCTGTTCTTTGCTTTCGCTCTATCCCTTGATATGTTGGGTTCCTGATAAGTGTCCCTGCTTCTATGACATCATCAGGTCCTACTAGGTCATTTGTATTAGTGATGAATAAGACAATCCCTTTAAAGGAAACCTGTCACCAGGTTTTAACCCATAAACAGAAGTCCGCTCAGGTGTGGGATGAAATGTCCTTTCCAAATTCTCACTTTTATTTGAAATCTCTTACATTTACCTATAAAAATATCTCCTCAAGTCAGGCAAATATGACTCTTCTCATCCCCTTTTCACAAGATGAGTCAAGTTTCATGCATGGTTTCAGGGGTAGAGACACTTCAGAAGACCTTGTGTTCCTTTCCATGTTACCTAGAAATAAGCTAAATGTGTCACCAGATATGAATCTCATCTTTCAGATCCCTTTAAGCTCACAGATCTCTGAGATACAGAACTGGACATAGAGGAACTTAAAAAAAATTTGGGAACTGGATCATTATATGCAGCTGGTATTTCCAGCCATGCATTTAGCTGTCTGGATCTCTGGTTCTGTAGCTCACAAATCTATAAGGCTGATGTGGTCTGAAAGATGAGATTCATATCTTTAATTTGAGACAAAAACAGAAGATGGAGGCTTCTTAGGTGACACCCTACCTGCAGCCACTAAGCTTGACTCGTCTCATGGAAAATTAGCTGAGAAGAGTCATATTTGCCTGACTTTTTACATAGGTAAACCTGTGAGATTTCACATAAAAGGGGGAATTTGGAAAGGACATTTCATACCCCACCTGGGGTAATGGGGTAAGAGCTAGTGGCAGGTTCCCTTTAAAGGGTAAATGCTCCAGTGCAATAGAAAATGAAACCACTCTGCAGCTTTCTTTAAGTCTCCTACCACCTGTGTATACAGCTCCCCTGCAGACCTATGTGTCTTCATGGTCACATATTAGAGGGACAGAGGTTTTCTTGCTTTTTTATATGCAAATTTTGCTGAGTCAAAATTAGGAGGTGATTCAGCAGCAGTGAGTTATACATGATCTTCCCATATTCTGTCCGATTCATTGTTAACCTGTTCACGTCCGTGCCTCTAAAAACCAACAGTAAAATTGGACAATGAGGCAGATAGAACAGAGTAATATATGACAGCAGCATGTGACTGCACAAGGTTTGTTTGTAGTCTGTAACCATGGAGACGCATGAGTCCATATAAGACTGGATTTTTGTTCTACATGTTTCTGCAGATTTGCTTCACACAGAAAGTCTCAAGACTGTTACACAGACATAAAACAGAGCCCCCCCTTTAATGTACCCCAATACTCACTGGTCTCTCTCCAGATAGGTAGGTATTCCTCCTGTTGTATGTCCAGCATTATCTCCAGTCCGTTGCCCATCCCTCCTTGTCGGGTCACTTTTGGGTTGTTTTTATCGGCGTTAAAGGTGTAACATTTCCCATATCGGGTGTAAACCTGTAAAATCGAAGAGCGGAGAGGGTTAAATCGATGGTTATAGCGCACACAATGCAAGAAACATAGACCTTATGGCTTGTATGGAGGTCATAAAAGTGGGAATTTGGAAAGTACATTTCATGCCCCACCTGGGGTAATGGGGTAAAACCTAGTGACAGGGTAAATGCTCCAGTGCAATATAAAATGACACAACTCTGCAGTAAAAATGCAAGTAAAAGTCTCCTACCACCTGTGTATACAGCTCCCCTGCAGACCTATGTGTCTTCATGGTCACATAGAGCGTTAAATCGATGGTTATAGCGCACACAATGCAAGAAACATAAACCTTACGGCTTGTATGGAGGTCATAAAGTAATTGCAAAACTATAACCTGGGAATGCTGGGACTTGTAGTGTTCTCAGAACCGGAGAGCCCCAGTTAGACTGTAAGACATAACACTACTTTAAACACACCCTTAGCGCCCGCCCCCTTCCACTTTTAAGAATCACACTGTATTATCACAAGCCGGATATTCACTGCTGGGGATTTGTTGCAATAGCATTCATCCTTTGTGAACTCAATATTGCGGAACCAGACCGCAACAATGTATCAGGCGAAATCTGACCAACTAGAAGACATGAAGTAGATACAATTGTATCAAACCTCCAGGTACAGTGTTAGATCGGGTTTCTGGCCTCAGACTATTCACAGACAGTAAGCAGAGATCTTAACAGTGATACACAGTCTATAAGATATTTGCTGAACTTTTTGTGATCATTTTCTATAATTAAGAATTGAAAACTTTGGCGGCAGATGACATTGACGGTTGTGACTCACAGGAGTGAAGTCTTGGCTCGTGCAGTAGCGCCCCCTATAGAAACATTTCACCATCATTCGATCCAAGTCCTTCCATGAGTGATCCGACAACCCTGGAAGCCCCAGCTCATCGATCGGAGACTCCTGCCCCAATGGAGAAGACATCTGGGGGTATTGGGTGACCCCATTCCTCTGCCGCACCCTACAGATGGTGACCGCAGGAAACTGTAACTTTCTCACCCAGGTCATTTTGACATTAGTGATGGTGGGACGAGACATTAGATAGTAGACGTGTTCTAAGGAATATGAGATGAGAAGACCCAGCGCAGTGATGAACATTGCTCCGAAAAACAGCCGATGCCTTAAGGAGAATGAGGCCCGGAGGTGGAACAGTCCATGGAGCTTGGTGGTTTTTAGGAATTTATCTGTAGTTTCAGCACTGGACCTAATTGCCCCAATATCCGAATCTGTCCCCATTGTGGATTCAAATTAGCCACAAACAAGGGGGCAAGACCCAACTGGGGCTCAGGATGTAGCAGAGCCGACGGGATTCAATGCAGATGCACTCGCTATGATGGGAGCTCTCTAGCGCTGCTTATATAGCGCAAATCATCTACAGCCCAGTAATTACTGGGAAGTACTACTCTCCCAGCATCCTCAACCAGCACTCTGCATCTGCCCCACCAGGGAGCGGTACTGGGTGTGCGCCAATCCATTTCTGCTGTTTTGCAATTACTACATAAAAAGCTCCTCACAAAATGATCTTCCAGGGTGTCGTCCAGTCTGCGGTAAATAAAGCTCAGTCATTGTATCAGGAAAAATTTCGAAACTTTGTGACTTGTGTTTCAATTCCTCTCTGTTTTCAAGATCTCAGCTTGCTGGCAGTGAATGGAAGCAATGTGGTGGGGGATTTATCAGATGCAGGCGCTCAGTTTATGATGCAATCCCTGTCCCTCTCGCACTGCCCGGAGCGAGGCCTGGTGTCCAGTAGGGCAGCAAAGAAGCCGCTTCTCTCCAGGAACCATCAGGGACAGACGGATATTCTGCAGGAGGTGCAGGGAGTGGACGCTGAGGACTGGGGGAAAGGCATTGTCTCTGATGAATCCCTTTCCTATTGTTGGGAGAAGACAAGGTGAGCGATGCCTCCAGTCCTGTCTCCTGCACCTGTAAAGCCTCCTGCAGCCATTCATGTGGGGGGGGGGGGGGGCGGCTTCTCGTATAATACAGGATGTAACTCAGGATCAGTACAGGATAAGTAATGTCATGTATGTACACAGTGACTGCACCAGCAGCAGAATAGTGAGTGCAGCTCTGGGAAGTCACGGCAGTGATGGCACCAGTGAGATCTATTCTCTTCTTGTCCCTAGCTAAACATATCGGTGGGGGGACCATCAGTTTGAGGCGTTACAAGCTCAGCTTATCAGAACAAGGTGAGGGCACACTCACACCACTTGTATTCCTATGAGCACTTGTTCCTACATTTTATTGTTTAGTCCCTGATCTTGATCCTTTATCCCACTGAACAGACATCGCACCAGGAAGACCCCACTGTATGGACATGGAAGAAGATCCACAATCGCTGTGTGTTTGATTTTATGTATCTTTTTGCCACATCCAGCTATAAACACCAACTAGAAGAGGGTCACATACGTTTATGTATGTTATATACAGGCGGTCCCCTACTTGAGAACACCTGACTTACAGACGACCCCTAGTTACAAACGAACCTCTGGATGTTGGTAATTTTCTGTACTTTAGCCCTAGGCTACAATAATCAGCTGTAACAGTTATCACAGGCGTCTGTAATTAAGATTTATTATTAATCCTGGTTCTTATGACAATCCAACATTTTTAACCGGTTAAGGACCGGGCCCTTTCCCGCTTTTTCATTTCCATTTTTCACTCCCCACCTTCAAAAATCTATAACTTTTTTATTTTTACACGTATAAAGCTATGTGATGGCTCGTTTTTTGCGTAACAAATTTCACTTCATAGTGATGGTATTAAATATTCCATGCCATGTACTGGGAAGCGGGAAAAAAATTCCAAATGCTGTGAAAATGGTGAAAAACCGCATTTGTGTCGTATTCTTGTGGGCTTGGATATTACGGCTTTCACTTCACACCACAAATGACGCATCTAATTTATTCTTTGGGTCAGTACGATTACAGGGATACCAAATTTGTATAGGTTTTATAATGTTTTCATACATTTACAAAAATTAAAACCTCATGAACAAAATTTTTTTTTTTATTTTGCCGTCTTCTTGTGCTTATAACTTTTTCATACTTTGGTGTATGGAGTTGAGGGTGGTGTCATCTTTTGCGAATTTTGATGATGTTTTCAATGATATTATTTTTAGGACTGTATGGCCTTTTGATCACTTTTTATAGAATTTAAAAATTTTTTTTAAATGGCAAAAAAGTGCCAGTTTTGACTTTGGATGCGATTTTCCGTTACGGGGTTAAACGCAGTGAAAAACCGTTATTATATTTTGATAGATCGGGCATTTTCGGACGCGGCGATACCTATTGTGTTTATGATTTTTACTGTTTATTTATATTTATATCAGTTCTAGTGAAAGGGGGGTGATTTGAATTTTTAGGTTTTTTTTATTATAATTTTTTTTTTTTTACTTTTTTAAAATTTTTATTTTTACTATTTTTCAGACTCCCTAGGGTACTTTAACCCTAGGTTGTCTGATCGATCCTACCATATACTGCCATACTACAGTATATGAGGCAGTATATGGGGATTTTACTCCTCGTACATTACAATGTGCTGATAGCACATTGTAATGAATGGGTTAACCCGAAGTAGCTTCGGGTCTTTGTGAGACCCGAAGCTACCATGGCAACGGATCGCCGCTCCCCGATGACGTCACGGGGAGCGGCGATCCACGGAAAGATGCCGGTACCCATGTGCCGCCATTTGTTTGAAGCCGCCGGCAGATTTGCCGGCGACGTTCTGCAAGAAAACACCCGCGATCGGTGCCGGCATCGCGGGTTTTACCGGTAAGCCTTTGCTGCTTACATGCATCGGAACGCGACTGCCGCCGTCAATACACGGCGGGCGGTCGCGAACCGGTTAAAATCCAATTGTCACAGAGACCAAAAAAATGTTGACTTGGGTTACAATTATGAAGTATACAGTTCCGACTTACATACAAATTCAACTTAAGAACAAACCTACAGACCGTATCTTGTACTGCCTGTATGTACAGTTATCTCACTGCACTAGCAGTATAATGTATGGGGCCATGTGCAGTAGTAGAGATACAGTATATATTATATATAGTACATTAAACATACAGTATATTATTATATATAGTATATTATTATATATAGTATATTAAACATACAGTATAATTCTCCCAGACACTTGCAGCCAGGAATATGGAGCCACGTGTATATCCGGCTCTCAGTATGAGGCGGTTTCCCGCTGAGCCGGTGCCAGGTTGCACCCCCTGTCGCCAGAGAATGTTGTTGGTGACAAGATAGAGGTTGATCTTGTCTGTATGTCATGTAGTAGACGCTGTAGATGCAGATTACCTGTGACTGAAGGCCGCTGACAGCTGTGATGGATGCGCCGGCTGCTGCAGCTTCTCTAAATGCGCAAAAAAAGCACAAACTAAAAGATTCTGTAAATGGAGAAGGAACAAGACACCATCGCACCTCCTCCATAGCCCGGATCTAGAGCTCAAGATAACTTCAGCCAAAATGTGTGCTCCCTTAAAATCTTCTGACTTTGTTACATTGTTACGACTCTTGTTACATTATGTTTTATCAATAACAACTGTCGCCATGACGATGCAGGAGCCGTCGTCACAGAATATAATAGAGATATTGCAATATTAGACAGATGATGGATCTTTTTTGATATGGGTAGGGGCACAAAATGTTTTTTTTGGGCAGTTTTTAAAAATCCAGGCTCCAAAGTACAATCTGTCCTTATAAGGTCCTCTCCCCCTAGATTCATAGGTGGCTTTGGCTCAGAAGAGAACATACAAAACCTAAATATGTGCTTGGACCCTATGGCTTTGTTCATACTAAAATGATGGAAGTAAATGATGCAGATTTGTAGCAATTTTTCTGGGAGAAACGGGGGCCACACCCATCAGTCTAAGCCACGCCCATTTTCTCGGCACTCTTTACATTTAGTGAGAGCAGAGATGAGTATTTATTTATAACTTTAGAAAGTTAACTTACTCTAAAAACTTGCGTCAGCTCATTAATTAAAGACATTTTCCTACTTATTTTTTGTCCATGGGGACCCTACTAAAAATATAGGATCTCAGAATGTGTGAGTGGAGCAGTTATGTGCCTACTTACCTCTATGGGATCTCTATCACTCCACTACTAGTGATACTACTGAGGCTGAGCGTGCACCTTCATGAGCTTAAACCTCACCATTTTAAGGAAACCCATTAATCTGTTATGTACAGTGTCTCCGTCAGTGGAAAAAACCCTTTAGAGTGGCCCAATGTGCTTTGTATGATTGCTGGCGCTTGGTCCTCCAAGACCCCCAGTGATTATCAGACTGGGGGAGCACAAGTCCCTCTGAGCTACATAGAACACACCAGGTTCTGCCGTCCTGGATGAGAGTGCATGTCCCCCCAGTTATTATCAGACTGGGGGAGCACAAGTCCTCTGAGCTCCCTTATTCTGCATAGGACACACCAGGGTAATACCAGCAAGGACCACAATGACAAAAAGGGACAGGACGAGATCACGAAGATGAGGAGAAGGGCGAGGAGAAGAGGCAGAAAGAGGCACGCGAAGAGTCACCCCCCAGTGATTATCGACTGGGGGAGACAAGTCCCTTGAGCTCTCTTATTATGACATAGGACACACGGGTTTCAGCCATCCTGGATGAGGGTGAAGTCCCCCCAGTGATTATCAGACTGGGGGAGCACAAGTCCCTTGAGCTCTCTTATTATACATAGGACACACCATGTCTGCCATCCAATGGATGAGGGTGCATGTCCCCCAGTATTCATCAGAATGGGGGAGCACAAGTCCCTCTGAGCTCCCGTATTCTGATAGGACACACAGGTTCTGCCATCCTGGATGAGAGTGCATGCCCCCGCCAGTGATGATTCAGAATGGGGGAGCACAAGTCCTCTGAGCTCCTTATTCTGCATAGGACACCAGTGTCGACCATCCTGGATGAGGTGCATGTCCCCCCAGTTTATATCAACTGGGGGAGCACAAGTCCTCTGAGCTCTCTTATTCTACATAGGACACACCAGGTTCTGCCATCCTGGATGAGAGTGCATGTCCCCCCAGTTATTATCAGACTGGGGGAGCACAAGTCCCTCTGAGCTCCCTTATTCTACATAGGACACACCAGGTTCTGCCATCCTGGATGAGGGTGCATGTCCCCCCAGTTATTAAATCCAACTGGGGAGCACAAGTTCCCTCTGAGCTCCCTATTCTATAACCAACCAGGTTCTGCACCCTGGATGAGGGTGCATGCCCCCCCAGTGATTATCAACTGGGGGAGCACAAGTCCCTTGAGCTCTCTTATCTTCATAGGACACACCGGTTTCAGCCATCCTGGAATGAGGGTGCATGTCCCCCCAGTGATTATCAAAGACGGGGAGCACAAGTCCCTTGATGCTCCTCTTATTCATACACAACCACCAGGCTCTCATCCTGGATGAGGGTGCATGTCCCCCCCAGTTTATTATCAGACTGGGGGAGCACAAGTCCCTCTGAGCTCCCTTATCTCATAGGACACCCGGTTCTGCATACCTGGATGAGAGTGCATGTCCCCCAGTTATATCAGAATGGGGGAGCACAGTCCTCTGAGTCCCTTATTCTGCATAGACCACCATGTCGCCATCCTGGATGAGGGTGCATGTCCCCCCAGTTATTATCAGACTGGGGAGCACAAGTCCTCTGAGCTCCCTTATTCTGCATAGGACACACCAGGTTCTGCCATCCTGGATGAGAGTGCATGTCCCCCCAGTTATTATCAGACTGGGGGAGCACAAGTCCTCTGAGCTGCCCTATTCTACATCGGACACACCAGGTTCTGCCATCCTGGATGAGGGTGCATGTCCCCCCAGTTATTATGAGACTGGGGGAGCACAAGTCCCTCTGAGCTGCCCTATTCTACATAGGACACACCGGGTTCAGCCATCCTGGGTGAGAGTGCATGTCCCCCCAGCTCTTATGGCCCCCTGCACTTCTCATACTGCTGATCAATGAGGTCAGACACCTTTAAGGACTATATTGTAGGACTACCACTCCCTTCATCCACCACCACCCTGCACCAGGGTGACTACAATTATCCTAAGCGCTGGCCATATATCTCCGGGCAGCGCTCCCCAGCTCGGCTTTATTATCCCATTAGATGTTAATGTTGTCCAGTCCCTTCCTCCCTTCGCCTCGGTCCTTAAATCTTGGGCGCTTTGTCCGCTGGCGCTCTATTAAGCGGCCATATTTCTGTGTGATGGCGCTGGGCGAGGGTAATGTTAATGAATTACTGGCCGGTGGCCTGGCGCAGCGTCCGCTCCTGCAGCAGGCGGCTCTCGGGGGATGTGTTCAGTTCTTCTTCACTTTCTGACTCTCATTTTTTGCTTTGTTCTCGGTCTCAGCGTTTTCTCCTATCTCGTCCTCGGCTAATCCGCCTTTCTTCTCCCGTCTGTATCTGCCTCTCTTTGTAGCGCCCGGCTCCCCGGCTCTTCCATTATCTCCTGTTTCTTGCTTTCAATATCCTTATAGTTAGCATTTTTGCTCCCTCTCTCTACTTCTCTCTATCCCCTTATCTCCCAATCCCTTATCTCTTCCTCTCCTTCCCGCCTGGTACTTGCGGTTTCCTGCGCAGCCCCGCCCCTCGCCCGAGCCTGCCGTGAGATGAGGGTATAACCCCATTATTCTGGGTAATTTCTGCACATAATATGTTTTTTTTCCCGGTTCTGTGATGTAAATCTCTTGTGATAAGGACCTATTCACCTTCACAAAGAGCAAGCGCTGCTGTCTGCTTCACATGTAGACATCACAGGAGCCGCTAGTCTCTGCCGCCGCTCAATACATCAGGCGTTTGCTTCCCTGGTGACTGGCAGCGGGTCCTGGCATCTGTCGTAGGTCTCATCTGCCCGGGTCACCTTCCCTGGGACTTCCTGGGATGTCATCATTCCTTACTGGGTCATAGTTAGCTGCACCCTGAGACCCAAGTGCACCAAACTTTAGCTCTGAATGAAACTCTATGAACTATAGAGAAGGCATGGTGCCTAATGTCTGACTGGCCCATCAGAGATCCGGAGGACTCGCTGGTCCCTGACCCCACAGGGGGTTAAAAACACAGGATAATGGAGAAGCAGTAGAGAAATAAACCACTGGACCCTGGGGAAGCATTAGATAAAAAACACTGCAGAAAGGTAAAAAAACATTGTACCCTAAGGAAGTTGTAGGTAATAAACCACTGGACCCTGAGGTCGCGTTCCCACGTTCCGCTATCGTTGCGTTCATAACGCGACGCTAGCGCACAGTGGGCAGGGCTCGGGCCGATCGCATATGCGTTTCCCGGGAAACGCATGCGATTAATAACCCGATCGCATGCGTTTTCTCTGGAAACGCATATGCGATCGCCCCAAACTCCTCCCCCTGTGCGCAAGCGTCACGTTATGAACGCGGCGCTACCGGAACGTGTGAACGCGCCCTGAGGAAGCGGTAGGATAATAATTCACCGGGCCCAGAGGAAACATTAGGTTAGTAAAACACTGGACCCTGAGGAAGCAGTCCATTAATAAAGCACTGGACCCTAAGGAAAGGGTTAGAGGGTAGGGTACAAACCAGGGATATCCACCACTAGACACCAGGGAAGAACTGAGGTAATAGACCACCAGTCACCAGGGCAGGATCAGCAGATTTCTCCACTGGTCACTACAGAAGTCCCGGGCGGATACATCACTGGTCACTACAGAAGTCCCGGGCGGATACATCACTGGTCACTACAGAAGTCCCTGGAGGACACATCACTGGTCACTACAGAAGTCCCTGGAGGACACATCACTGGTCACAGAACACAGGAGAGGGTCCTGGTGGGGAGCCATGAGGAAGATGAGGAAAAATGTAGAATTCCACCCCCTTCAGATCCTACAAACACAGCGCCCCCTGCAGTCTCCGACCTCCCTATTCCTTACTGCACGTCTCCATTAAACTCCATCTCACCCCAGAACTGTCCGCCCCCCCCCCCCCGCGCTGCAGAGACACATGACCCAGACTGACAGTCACACAGGAGCCATATCTGTATGCAGCAAAGGTCACACAGACGCAGCCATAAATCCAAATATAGATGGTACATCCAGCGCGGGGCGGTCAGGTGCCCTCACATTCTGGGGGTGCAGCCGCGGATTCTGGGGGTTACACATATAATGAGATTATGTTTCCTGTGATGTCAGAAGATGAGAGAAGTGAATGCGATGCGGCTGCACAGAACGTCGGGATTATATTGTAAGTGTTTTTGCTGACTGATCCTTTACTCTTATTACTTATTATTTATTCATTTTAACATTTGAATTATTTTTCCTAGAATAATGATCATTGTGAAATACAATCATTTTATAAGGGCGCGGTCACACGGTGCGTTTTTAAACGCATCACAACAGCGGAGGAGAGGTGATTAGCCTAATTACATTACTGTTAACATTTGTGTTTACAAAACGCACTGTTAACGTGATGTTGACGCATGCATTAACAAGCGTTAAGGTTGCGGTTACACTGCATTTTGTAAACACAAATTTTAATAGTAATGTAATTAGGGAAATCACCTCTCCTCCGCTGTTGTAATGCGTTTCAAAATGCAGTGAAAACCCAACCAAAACGCACCGTGTGACCGCGCCCTTACATTTATTGTCCCAAGAAATTGCACTAGTATATACATGGCATGACGTGTGAACTGCAGCAGAAGTTTTACTTCTGCCCTTCACGTCTGGCCTTCAACTTAGGGTCACATACTACTGGACCCTAAACAGAAACACTAAACTGGAAGCAGAACGGAAGAACAACTGATGTCTGCAGCGGGAATCGGAATTGTGTTGTATGTGGAGAGTCCTCACCTGCAGCTCACAGATCAAGTGACATAAGAATCAATGGAGGTAGGAAATAGCAGCAGGTCAGTCAGGGAGACTCAGATGTAGACAGGCTGCTGCAGCTAATAGTAGGTTTTGTATCTCACCACAAGTGCTTTATTCCCATCAGCACATGACAGTACTTCTCTATAATGATCTATATGATCCTGCTGATACTTCTGAGTGTTACAGGAGAGACACAGGCACAGGCAGAGACTGCTGGAGACTATAGTAAGTTTCTATCTCACCTCAAATGCTTTATTTACTTTAGTTCACATCAATAATGTCCTAAATGCTACTGAGTTATAGAGAACATTGGGTAGGGGTTTGCTGGGCGTAGAACTGCTTGGACATCTTGTGATTTACAGACAGGGGGACCACAATTCTCCCTGTGTATGAAGGACTGATTCATATATGTCATTGGGGCTCCGATCACTTTTGTGGGGCTTCTATAGACCCATAGAAGACAATGGAGTGCTGGAATAAGTTATTTTCCACGGAAAACCCCTTTAAGGTTTGGTTCAGCTGTAGTTTAGTGACTGGTTATGATGCAGGACTTGGTGCCTCTAATGGGGCAATGACAAAGTAATGGATGTCCTATGTCTTTAGTGGAGTTCCCCTTTAAATCTTCTTCTGTTCCTGTGTTCCCTGGCTCCATCATGCTGCTGTCTTTGGGGCTTCATATCACAATCAAATCTATTTACCCTGCACTTAGCGTCCAACACGAGCAGGTGTCGCCATTTGTCTCAATAATCCTGACATCAGCGCCCCCCTCCTCCTGCCAGGATTACTGAGCCCCCCTGCAGCCGACCTCCCCTGTACAATCACACATAGACATGGAGGGGGTGAGGGTCTCACAATGCCCCATGACAGGGAAGTGCTCTGCGGCACAGGAAGGGTTAAGATCCTCATTTTAAAACTTGGCTCCGGCTTCCTGGAGTCTGTGCCCCCATAGTGCCACAGGGAATAAAAGGTGGCGAAGCAGCTGGAAGGAACCTGCCAACACCAATACCCATCCCGCATCGCATTGCTGAAAAGTTTGAACATTGAAAATGCAAATTCTACACTTGGCACAAAGCCGCAGATTCAGCACGAAGTCAGAGCCGCGCTATGGAGATGGGTAACGGGAGGGTGAGAGGTGCTGGCAGGGAGGGCAAAGAGTAACCCTTTCAGATTCTGAGAGATCAGCCTGTGCTGATGAGGTTCTGCAGCAGCTGAGGTGTGTATGATGATGTTCTGCCATCCTGGATGAGGGTGCATGTCCCCCCAGTTATTATCAGACTGGGGGAGCACAAGTCCCTCTGAGCTCCCTTATTCTACATAGGACACACCAGGTTCTGCCATCCTGGATGAGAGTGCATGTCCCCCCACCAGGGGGTGTAAGGTCGGGACAGGCAGCGCCAGGGGGTGTAAGGTCGGGACAGGCAGCGCCAGGGGGTGTAAGGTCGGGACAGGCAGCGCCAGGGGGGGTAAGGTCACGACAGGCAGCGCCAGGGGGGGTAAGGTCAGGACAGGCAGCGCCAGGGGGTGTAAGGTTGGGACAGGCAGCGCCAGGGGGTGTAAGGTCGGGACAGGCAGCGGCTGGGGGTGAAAGGTCATGTGAGGTGGAATCTAGGGGTATGAATATAGGACAGGAAGTGTCTTGGGGTATAAAGGCACTACAGGCAGCAGATAGGGGTATAAGGTCAAGATAGGCAGTGACTAGTAGAGTTAGCTAAGCGCAGATAGGACCTGTGGTCATAAGGTCAGGGGGGTGAGCGGTTAGGGGTAGAAGGTAAGGATAGTCAGGGCAGGTATAAGAGCCCCAGTTTCTTGTATAGAGTCTCGGCAGTCAGGTGTTGGGGAAGAAGTAGGTAGTTAAGGACATGATTAGAGGCTATAAGGACAGTTAGGGAGGTCACAGACAGGAGCTTCAGCTTCGGGAAACCTCTACCTGGTGACATAAGGACGTCTGAGTAACCATAGGGCGATCGGCATTGCTGTAATTATCCTGTAGGTTGGGCACAGGCGGGGCAGTACACACGACTAGAGATGCTGTAGATACAGGGCGGGAGGAAGCATCTGCTGAGAAGGAGACGTCTTACTCTGGGGTAGGTGGAAACTACAGGGAATAGCACAAGGGGAATGTTGCGGAGAGACTCTGGAGGAACCGCATTGTATTGGGGGACTGGCGGAGAGTTAGTTCTGTGGAAACATAGAAAGTTCTAGAACGCAAAGTCTGATTCACCAGCGTCTGATCATGATGAGCGACGCAACTGAACCATCTGCTCCTGGCACCAAAATGATGGCCGGAGAAGAGGAAACGCCCTGGTCTTCAGGAGATCTGGCCCAGGGAGACGAGAAGGGTGGCCGTGACTCCGAAGCCTCGGAGGAGGAGATGAAGTCCTTGGAGTCCTGTCTGCAGCAGCAGCTCAGTGACTGGGGTCCGCTGCTCACGGCTGGACAGCGCCTTCTGGTGTGGGAGCGGCCATTGCCCAGTATAATGACAGCGGCCGCTCTTCACGGAGCATTTTGGTGAGTCTCCCCCTCTCCAGGCTGATAACAGGGAACAATAGAAAACTTTGTAAATAGGATTAGATGATGGGTTTGGAGGCGCATGTAAGTTTTTGGTATCAATGGGGGGGGGGGGGGATTATATGGATCCAATGGGCTCATTACACAAGAGCTTACTGTGTGTATTCATTAGGGGTGGACCCCCTCATCGCAAGATATCATTGCTGAGGAATCCTCTGATCATTATGATATGGTGCTCTGACTTCTGGGACCCTCATAGGTCCTGTGATTAATGGGGCTTTAGTAAGACCCCAGTTCCCTGCAGAGTGGATGGATGTGACTCGGCTTTTTGCGGACCCATTAAATTATCTGAATCCATCCGGGTCCTAGAGGTCAGAGCCCATTATCCTAGTACAGGCGGTCCCCCACTTAAGAACATCTGACTTACAGACGACCCCTAGTTACAAACGGACCGGGTAATTGGTATCTTCCTGTACTTTATCCTTAGGCTACAATGATCAGCTGTAACAGTTATCACAGGAGTCTGTAATGAAGATTTATTGTTACTCCTGGTTCCTATGACAACCCAAAAGTTTTAAAATCCAATTGTTACAGAGACCAAAAAATTTTGGCTGTGGTTACAATTATAAACTATACAGTTCCGACTTACATACAAATTCAACTTAAGAACAAACTTAAAGAACCGATCTTGTCCGTAACCCGTGGACTGCCTGTAGTAGGTTACCACTCTATAAGATGTGAATATCCCTTTAAGACTAGGGATTCTCTGCCTCATTGTTTCGTGCGGTAAGACTTTTGGTAGACTTTCATCTTTGTGCTTTTCCTTGCAGGTTGTTCTCCTACCTGTCGCTGAGACCGGTTTTCTTGCTGAGCTTCTTTCTGCTGTGCCTGCTGGGTGTGGATGGCTGGAAGCCCTGGCTGCTGCGTCACTGTAGAGGTGACTCCATCACTTATTATATAACAGGACTGTGCAGAGCACTGATGAGGAGGCGCGCCGGCATTTAGATGGGAAGATTACATTTTTGTACAATGAAAATTCTTTGTGTTCTGTAACAATATTGAGTGGTAACCCACCCCTCTGTTCTGACTCTTGTGGGGTCCACCATCTGTCTCTGCTGCCTCTTGGGGTTTTACATTCTCCACATAGCAGCAGTGACAATCCAGTTATTGGCTGAATGGGTCCTTTCTTTTTCCTGCCTAGAAACCCAAAAGCAATGGGGGGGGGGGATTGATAAGGTGACTACCCCTATGACAGGGCCATCATGTGATGTGATTATTAGGGTGGGCTTGCCATCTCCAGAAATGTTAGGAAGTTGCGTAATCTTTATACTTTTATATACAATCTGTAGAGGCTTTGGACACCTTATAGTCAGGGTCCACTCCTCCCTTTGGGTTTTGTGTGTGACTAATTCTCCGTCTTCTGTCTTTCAGTCCAACCTCGGGCAGATCCGTCCACTGAAAGGTATGTATATCCTAAAGTTCAGGTCCTAGGGCAGAGCTGTTGTTTGGTAGATTAGTGTATTTTATTAGATGCATAAAAGGGGCTTGTTTGCTTCCCCATTAAAGGAAATCTACCATCAGAATCCATCCTGATAAACCAGGGACATTACTCATAGATCCAGACACTGGGACTGTGGGAATATTCTTATATTTATTATCCATGGCCTCTTTCCTTTTAACATCAACTTTTAAAATGATGTTAATGAGCCAGAGTGTTACAGTGTAACCCCCCCCCCCAGAGCCCTTCTGACTTGTTAACATAATTTTAAAAGTTGATTTTAGAAGGCATAACACATAAGAAGATCCCACAGTCCCGCTGCCTGGATCTATGAGTAATGTCCCTGGTTTATCAGGATGGATTCTGATGGTGGATTTCCTTTTATAATAAGTAAAGGATGCACTGTTTAAAGGCTATCATTATTAAATGGCACTGAACTGTCATATTATGGTTATTCCAAAAAAAAAATGAAATACATGTTTGGTGCCAATTTTTGCTCAGTCATATGAGTGATTTAGTGTCAATTTAGATATTCATGTTCTTTGTGTAGTGAGACCACGGTGGGAGGGGGCGATCATCATCGTCTGCTGAGTCTACCGGAGCTGTGTCACTGTCTAGCGGAGACCTGGTTCACCTCACAGCAGTACATCCAGGAACTGCTGCTCTACAAGAGGCAAAACCCAGGAAAGGTGGGTGACATCCCCCTCGGACATAGATTCCCTATTGGTTTATCT
This sequence comes from Engystomops pustulosus, assembly GCA_019512145.1. NCBI lineage: Eukaryota > Metazoa > Chordata > Amphibia > Anura > Leptodactylidae > Engystomops > Engystomops pustulosus. The sequence continues at coordinate 4,394 of WNYA01001833.1, read as the reverse complement.
CCTCCCACTCCCCAAAAGAAATGGAATGATTTCTAAATTTTAATAAAAATTTAACAATTAGAGAAATTTTCTTGGGGCGTCCTTATTAAGGTACAGAATAGAATATCACAAGGATATTCAGACACTTCGGGCCACACTGCAATCTCCGTGCTGATCAGAATATTATGGCATATTTTACTGATATTCCATAATTTTCTAGAATGAGAATATTCTTTTTAGGAATTGTTTTTCAGAAGAATCTCGTTGTGACCTCTCCATCGGTCTCCTAGCACCTTGTCCATTGATCTGTTTGAAAAGACCCCGGCATTCAGACGTGCTCTAGTGCCCCTTCACTCCTTACCAAGCACGGCTCCATACATTGAATAGTGGCAATGCTTGGTATTGCAGCTGAGCCCCATTCACTTTAGCAGTAAACAGGTTACATGATGGATGCATGTGACATCAGAGGCCAGGGGAGTGGAGGAAGCGGCTACTGCTGAAGTGGAGGATCCTGTGAGGGTTTATTCATCTTCTCTTCTCTCTCTTCAGTTCTGTGCCATGGTGTGTTCGTGCTGTGCGGTGCTGGCTGTTGTCGGACATTATGTTCCAGGCATTATGATTTCCTATATAATATGTAAGAATCCAGCCACCGCGGAGTGACCTTTGCCCTGTACACGATGAGACGTTCACATGACCGCAGCTCTCTCTTTATTACAGTGCTCAGCGTTCTGCTGTGGCCGCTGGTCGTGTATCGAGAACTGATTCAGAAGATGTACACTGCTCTAGAACCCGTCCTCATGAAGCTGGACTACAGCATGAAGGGAGAGGACCTGCCACGCTCTCATAAGAGTAAGTGCAGGGGACATGGGGCGCAATAAGCTCATATTATGGGAAATTCAGTCTTGTATGACCCAGGTATTAATGTGCCAGTAGCATTTTCCAGAATGGGTCTGATCCCAGGAGAGCTGTCAGAGGGATAATGCTCACAGTGTCATGGGTCACTACCATGCAGTAGGTTCAGTTCTGCCATACCAGGAATTGTTTGTGTCACCCAGGACCACACACAGCCGTATTTACCCTTTATATTCCAAGAGGCAAAAAATTCTAACATATTTTTTTTTTTAAACTCCTAGAAAGACAAAGCAAAAAGGAGCCAGAAGAAGGACAAGAAGTGACAGCAGAGACAGACAGCGAGAGTGAGATTGAGCTGTCCGGCTTCTCTCCGGAGGTGGGTGGAAGTGACCATTGTAAGAAGTCACTGACCAACACAGATCTGGTGGTGGAGACTCATTGTGCCCAAGAGTGCGAGTTATTACACCATGTAGTATATAGGGTTGTATAATTTACTATTTGTGTTCTCTTTGAAGCTGGACGTGAGGATCACAGCGTTGGCCCTGTCTATTACTGATTCCGAACTGTCGGATGAAGAGGCTTCAATCCTGGAGAGCGGAGGATTCTCAGTATCCAGAGCGACGACACCGCAGCTCACTGATGTGTCAGAGGGTATGTTACATCTCAGCACTGACTCGCTAGACGTAACTCATGTCGTATGTAAGCAGGATGGCAATTTCTGAAAGTTTGCTTCATCATTGTTTCAGAAATGTGGATCTCAATGCTGTATGGAAGTTGTAGGAGCGTCCTGCTATTACATTTTTAATTAATTTCCATCCAGCCATTAAAAATTAAAATAACTTACACTTAGTGGTGCCCCATGTACTTCCAGTGTATGGCAGTGAGTACTGGGGACATCCATGGTCACAGACTACTAACAAATGCTGTGTAGTCTGAACCTTCAGTTGTGTTTCTCTGTCTACTACGAGTATATTTTGATAAGGTCAGCAGGAATCCCTATGGACTTGGGGTCTGTTTCAGCAATTGCTATGGTTTTAGTAAAACCGTTTTGCGTTAACAGCTCTTGGGATGTGGGTCCTGGTGGGTTGCAGCTTACAAATTATAGTATGATTTTGCACACTTAGTTCCTTCCACCCTTCTTCTTGCTCACATACTCCACGTGCGATAGAGGTAGGAGAATAGAGAGCAACTGCCATCAGACTGCACAGGGTTTGTTTGTAGTCTGCGACCATGGAGGTCACATAGTATCATGGATAAGGGATAACTGTCTACATAACTGTTCAACCCCTATATTTTTAGAGGTAATGCAGTGATAATGGTTGCCTTTAAAGGACACCTGTCATCAGGTCTGTGTCACTAGTCCTGTCACCTCTACCTGTTGGAGCAGCTCACAAGGATCCATCCCAGCCTTTATCTAGTTATTTCATACATTAATCATTATAAAATCATGTATTTTTTATCATGTAAATGAGGCTGGTCACATGGTCAGAGGCAGTGATGTTACCCCTGTTCCCCCTCCCCTCCCCTCTCCTCCCCCTGCTCATGTCTGTGTGTAATGTATAGTAAAGCATTGCTAGTGTGTGTGCTGCATCTGCTGACATGCTGCATCCTCCTAATACACAGAGACACAGACATCAGCTACACATGAATCTGACATGTTCTGCTATGACATGACTGCATCCTGGAGCTGTAGTATCCCTCCTATACACACACACAGGCTGCAGGGGGCGCCAGCACCAGGAAGCACATCATTATACAGCCTCACATCATTACACAGGCTGTCAGTCAAGCACTGGGGGTGTGGCTGTGCCTCCCACTCATGAATAAGCTGGACAGCTTGAATATGCTAATGCTTCATTGGACATTTCACAGGTCATTTGCATACAGCTTTAGGATCTCATTGCTTAGGTTTACAGGCCTGTAGAGGGACAATGCAGGGATAGAGGCTAGTGTGGGCTAGTGTGCTAGACATGTTTCTGTCTGGGTTATTTCACCTTCTGGTTCTCCTGTTTTTAGATTTGGACCAGCCCGCTGCCATTTCTGAAGACCCCCCTCCTGTAGAAGCCAGCAGTGAATCTCCTTTATGGCTGAGGCATCGTGGTGATGATGCGAAGCCTTTACCACCTTCTGAGATGCCGCTTTTACCATCAGAACCTCTAACCCTGAGTGCGGAGGAGCTGCTGCCCGCACTCACTTCTCCCCTCCATTTTGTCAACACGCACTTTAATGGAAAGGGTCAGCCCCCCCATCAGGAGGGTGAGGTCCCCCCCCAGAGCACCGGAGCTGCCAGCAGTGCCCCTACCGTGGCACCTTTAGCCAGTCTGGAACTTGCACCTGCTGAGACTGTAGAGCCTGGGGGAGACGGGGAGGATTTTGAGCTTCTGGAGCAGGGCGAGCTGGATCTGATGGAGAAGGAGCTGGAAGAAGCTGAGAAGCAGTTAACCTCTTCTAAGTCTCATCAGCAAGTGCCAGACTCTTAAAGGTGGCAGCCAGGAGCGGTGGTTTGTGTCTGACTAAAGGTTGCGCACCATTATAGGTGCCGCCCTCTGCAGCATGGGAGCGGTATGACCCGTGGGCATAAAGCACAGATGATCGCCAACCTTCTCCACTGAGAAGACTTTTATCCATTCACGGTCCCCCACCCCCTCCCCGCCTTTTAATTTAACCCCCCTGAAACGTGCTTATAGTGTTATTACATTTATTTAATAGGTTTGCTTAACCCCCTGCGAGCAGCTGAGAACCTCACCAATGCAGACGGATGAGTTTCCGTAAGAGTGTTACCCTGGCTTTGTGGATTTTTATTATAGCTGTGATCTTATTTTTGTCAGTCCATCCAAAAAAATAATATCCGTCACTTGACTCGATTTGATCTGATCCTCTGCATCCACAAGAATGCTGTCAAGGATCCACATTAAATCCAGTGATCCAGAGAAATATGATGGCCGCCTACTGCCGGAATCCTATTTATCGATGACCACCTTTGGGCTCACCTTGATGACCCTTTCCCTTTAAAGCATGCCAGCGCTTCCATTCTACTGAAACTGTCTGGAAGCACAGAGCACAGATCGTTTCCACTACTCTAGTAAAAATGAGAAAATCCTTTCTATCTTCTGCCCCAGTCACATCCAGAGCTCCAATCAAAATTCAGCAAAAAACCTGCATCCAACTTGCTGCAACTAAGGAGTATTTTATCCCTATGAAACCCCAGAACCCCCACACTACATCTCTTACGATATGCTCTGTTCAAGACATTGATTAAAGTGGACAAGAACTTTGAATGCAGCTCTGGATGTGACTAGGGGATGATCAGAACTCAATATTGGTTAAAAGGAATATTTGCAAAATGACTTAGATGTGTATAAGATGAATGTTTATAGATGGACGTGGTAACAAGCATTGAGCTGAGCAGCATTGCACCGCCCATGAGGAGCGCAGAGGGTGCGGGGTGTCATGTCTGCAGGGCTACAGCTCAGAATAGATGCACCAGCTGTGTCCGTGCTTTACACAACGTGATGACCGGAAAGCAATGCAGGAAAGTTACCCCTCAGGATTTGCCTCCCTGT
>WNYA01001832.1:0-57910 GCA_019512145.1 Engystomops pustulosus | reverse complement strand
TTTTTAACAGACATATTTACTAAAATATGTGGATCTTGTAAACAGATTGTATTCGCCAGATGTGTCTTATGTAACCCAAACATAACTACTCATTCTCACAATTTATGCCTGCACTGTACTTAAGCGTAATGATACATGCAGATACTTAACTGTCCCAGATATGCCTTCAGCCGCATATTTGCAGCTTGACTTTATAACAGCACATACTTTATAGAGAGAGATAATTTCAACTTTATAGGAAATCTCAACAATACAATTGCACAATAGATGCTTGGTAACTATTACGCTGAATTCTGTATTCCACATTATGTCAATGAACAAACATGCCCTCCAAAGGTTAATATACAGTATGTACTGCATAATATTATGCTTTCAGGGAACTTATCATACACATGCATTTTTTACAATTGTATCACAATTTGCAGAGATACAAGAAAAAAACACTTTGCCTTCATAAACTCATTTTGCTCCATATAATTATATGCCTTGGAAAACTGTATTCAGTATGTTTGACTAACAGACAGGCACCAAAGAAACTAAAATATAGAGTATGGAACTTAGTAAAATATCCAAGCAACTGCTAATTACTGTGAGTATGTTCCTGAAATGAGATTGTTGGTATAAAAAATCACTAGAAAAAGAGGTTATCATCTCTCATTAACACTGCAGAACACGTGACTGCTAGGGCTTTGTGCTTTAGAATGTACTGTAACTGGCGAAATATAAGCATAGCAAAAGTCAGCTATTGCATAAGGCTACATCCACATGTTATGGAATTGTTTAAGAAACGTCTTCACATTCATATGAATTGCTCTTGCAGAAAACCATAACTCTATGGAACTTATATTTACAAAAACCTGCAAATTTGCAAAGACATGCAAAATAGAGCAGATTGTACTTCACCACATGGTCTAAATTTGCTTGTGTAGCTTACTTACAGTGCACACATTTTATGTAGTTTTTCACCCTAAAATATCCAGATTGGGATGGGTTATACATTTTATATCTTAGGTATAAATGTCTAGATGTAACTTGTGGTAACCTTATAAATAGCTTACTACTGTGTGGGATGGATCCTGGGGATAATTTCTTTTGAAATTGAAATCATGACAGCCCCGCTGCCAGTCCGGCAGAGCCGGATACATTAATAGACACCGGCCTCTTGATGTATCGGGTGGCTGACTGCTCAGCATATTATTTCTATGCCAGGTCCTGTCTGGCACTATGCTAGCATTTGCAACTATTTAAGGGTTTTTACATCACTTTTGTGGTATAGAAGTCCAGATAAATACCATACATTGAAACAGAGATACAAAGATTTGAAAATGACTCTAGTTCATGCTAATCTTCCAAAGATCCTTTTGACATTGCTTGGAATTAAGTAAAACAAGTCCCTTCTGCACACAGCCGCTGTTTTGGAGTTGTTTTCTCCTCATCAGTGTAGGGCAAGCAGCCATTTCTGCTAGGTGAGAGGTGTACAAGACTTATATTCTTAGAGGAGTAGACATGGGTAAGTCTCAAGGTGGATGGCAAGTTTATATTGAAACCACAATACATTTGGTGCTGAATTCATGTTTGCTTTTCTATTTTGTTGCCCCTGATCCAAGGGAAAGTTCTTCAGCACATATTGTGACATGTCTCTTCAAACTGGTTAGCTGGATTATCTACTATTTTAGGATGGTCAATTCTTCATAGTCCAACAAAGGTGTGTGATTATCAAGACAAGACACATAAGCAAGTTTGCAAAACACCACATTTTTCATGCTGAATTTTCAAATTTATTGCTGAATGCATCACAAACGTAAAAACAGGGCCGGCGCCAGCGCTGGGCATACCTGGGCAAATTCCATGGGCCCACAGATGCTGTTGGGGGGGGCCCACATAAGGCTGTACATAAGGAATGCATGGGGAGAGGGGGCTGTGTCTAATGAATCCATAGGATGTGAGGGGGCTATATATAAAATAAACATGAAGGGCTGTTTGGTATGATAAACTGGGAAATATTCTAGCACAAAAGACTGTTTTAGTTTAGAATTTTAAATGTTTCCACATGAATTTGCTGCAAAGGGGCCATACCCAGGCTCTGTAGCCCAGGGGCCTACTGAAACCTGGAGCCGAAAAAATAATATGTTCCAATAGAAATTGCAGTGCAGGCCGCTGCTAATTTTGGGGGATGGAAGGCGAGGGGGGGGGGGGCTCGTCATACAGCTTTTTCAAATTTGGGTTCGGCTCATCACTACTGCTAATATGCTAACACTATGTAAGACTTCTCTGTGTCTTTTTAAATATAAGGAATTTTGTTAAGATTGGGTATTTAAATGGTTCCTGTACTGTTTTCATTAATTTTGACATACAATATGGAAAGTCAATGAGCAGTTATGGTAAAATTTTCAATATCGTGGGCTGTGCTTTTTAATTTGAATCTTATTAAAATGTAGGTATGTATGTATGTATATATTTTATTACATAATGTGTCCCACATAAGATCATTTGGGGTCATTCTTACTTTCATAATTTAATTGTTATTTTGCAGTTTTCAATATAGCTTTCTCAAAGAAATGAAAAGTTTACATCATCCCACAATTCAGCTTTGTGTGAAGTTATAGTGAAAGGAAGAGGACTGTATCATAGTTCTTTGTTGCCCTTGTAGTTGGTGAAGAACCAGTGGGCTACAAACTTTATACCTGGCAATATGATTCTGTTTGTCTTTCTGTAATGTTAGTGTATATTGGAACAATCATTTCTTATTGTTTAAACACTTTTGTGATATGACTCAGTGGTAGAGCTTCTAAAGAACAAAACACCCACACGGGAGATACAACAACTTCACAAATATGATAATTAACAGTTCTGCAAATCTGCGGATGTGTAGTGTGAAAAAGGATGCTGAAATGTATTTAACTTTTCATGGATGATATCAACTAAAGATCTCATTTTAGAGGTTCATCAGCTTCATAGAGAATTCTACACTTGATATTAATTTGCATTGGTAATTAACACAGTGTTACTTATTATTAAATGTGACTTGTTGAGGCATTAAAAGAAATTAATCAGTAGCGGACCTGCACAGGCAGTTGGTGTGCTGAAGTACCATCTGGAACTTTTCCCTTGTGGGTCACGTCCTGAGTAGCTTTACTGTACAGAGCATTGTCATTATAATTTAATGACTGTTGGTAATAGACATATAAACATTTTTACAAAGAGATGATAGAATTAGAGGTAAAAAGAACTCATTGTAAGCTTCTCTTTACATAATTTCTTTCTACATTAAATTGTAATTTACTAACTCCTTTAACCCCTTACCAACATGCAACGTTCTATTATACATTTTTGAAGGTGGGGAGTAAAAAACGAAAACCCAAATACGAAAAAGCGCCTGGGAGTTAATGTTCCCTCTGTCCAAACCTAAAATGAACTGCTAGAAGAAATTAGGACTGCAATTTTTATGTCAAAATTCTTTTGAGTAGGATAATAAGGCAAATATATGTGCAGTGTATAGGAGACATCATAGCAGTTGCACCCACCAGCTCTGGACAACTGAGAACTAGAGATGAAGCCTGCAGAGGGAAACCTGCTATAAATATAAATTATAAGTACGGTTTTGGACATAAATAAAGGGCTGTTGCCCTTTGATCTTCCCTTTGAAGGTGAAACCTCAGCATGTGACTCATGGATTATATGGTTTGCTCCGTAGTTGATCATGAGTATTTGGGTCTCCAATGCCCCTTTCCCCTGAGGTTCTTGCCCTGTTTAAAAATGCATTTTTCATTTAAAATAACTTAAAGCACAATATTTTTTCACAAGTCAATAGTTCTTGTGATGTAGGACAAGATTTCCTATTAGTTTCATATTACGGTATTATTGTCCAGCAATTTCTTCCCTATCATCCGCTGTCCCTGCCGTTGTTGTCTCCTTTTTCTGTGATGATTACCGTATCTGTGAGACCATAGTTTGCTCAAAATTAAATGGATTCCAGTTACTAGAGAGGAGGAGCTGCTGCCCCCTAATTACTCTGGGCAAAAAAGGAGGTCATGTAATACTGCTCTGTATACAGGGTAGCTACCAGGAGCATCTTGTGTCTGCATTGTGAGTGAAGAAGTCTCCTGCAAAAATAGTGAGGTATAAGGACTCCCCTGTTCATTACAAGTCCCTCCATCTCAGTCGTTGATTCTACATAACTTTCTCTATCTCTATACATCTCTAGCTGTTTGATATTCTTGTCTACAGCACCCTCCCCTTAATCTCTGATATTATCTTACCAGTAGAAAATCTGTTAACCCCTAGTGCTCACACAGCACATACTATACAATTCATGTAATTATTTCACTGCTTGTTTTAACTGCAGCTCCATGCTCCATATTCCTTCACGTGATGTAAGCTGCCAGGCTAGTCATAAGTACAAACTATGCTGAGCTGAGTAGGAGTCTCATTAGATTAACTGCTAAGTTACTTAATCAGAGAACAAAAAGAATCATGAGAACTATGGGCATATTTTTCTTGAACCCACTTTAGGGCAAGACAAGAAGAGGTTTGTTTCCAGCCACATTACTACTGCCGAGGTTGAGTAGCTTCAGAATAAAAAAAAACATCATAACAGTAGAAAGAAAGAGGTGAGCATACTTGGACTGGCCCACAGGTGAACAGGTGGATCCACTGGTGGGTCCCTAAGTTAGATGGGCCCCCAAGTGGGGTAAGACGGGAGGCCTACAATATGGGGGGATATGAGAGGGGGTCTACAATATGTGGGGTAAGAGAGGGGGCCCGCAATATGGTTGAGTATGAGATGGAGCCCACAGTATGTGGGGTATGAGAGGGTGCCCACACCATGGGGGGATATGAGAAGGGGCCCACAATATGGGTGTATCCATGGGGGCTACAATATAAGGGATAGATGAGAGGGGCCATAATATGAGGAGGAGATGAGAAGGGCCACAATATAAGGAGGAGATGAGAGGGGCCAAAATAAAAGGAAATGATGAGCGGGCCACAATACAAGGAAGAGATGAGAGAGGCCACACTATGAGGGGGAGAGGAGATAAGCCAAAATGTGAGAAGATGAGGGTCTACAATATGAGGGGGAGATGAGGGTCAACAATATGAGGAGAAGATGAGGGGTTACAATACAAGGAGGAGATGCAATACGATGGGGAAATGAGAGAGGCCACAAAATGAGACGGAGAGGAGAGAAGCCACAATATAAGAAGATGAGGGGGTCCACAATATGAGGGGGAGATGACAGACCACAATGCAAGCAGGAGGTGAGGGTCCACAATATGAGCAGGAGGTGAGAGGTAAGAATAGGAGCTGACAGAGGCACTGATTGTTTTAAATTAGTCCTTCTTAATAAGAATGAGAAAGAATGAGAAACCAGTAAATTTTATGAATGAATGTAACGTAATCCTCTACTGGGGCATAATTGTAAACTATGCAATAATTCCATTTTTGTTTTATGAGTGAGCACTGCGCACTTTGGTATATGTTGAGAGTAAAGTTTTTTCTAAGTTTAATGGAGTATGGAGTAAAAATATGAACAGAGACTATACGCCCGCAACGTCCCTGAAGAAGCTGTGCTTGGTGAAACCCAGGGTCAGGCGTCATGTGAAGCTGGCGTCTCAATTGTGAATTTTATATGCACATTTTAAACTATATGTTTGTGAGTATATTTTATGCTGAATAAATCTCAACTGTCAAGAACGTACTACGCTATCTGCGTATACATTTCTTCTAGCGATCTGCTATGATGCGTATTGTGAACGAAGGAGGATAAAAACTTAGTGGTGGTTGTCTGAAAAGTGGCTTATTCTTAGTGAAGGATCTTTGAAATTGTGCTGACATTGTGGAGAGAGTTTTGGATGAGAACTTGTTGATTTACTTATTGGAAATGAAAGGTAACAGTAAGAAGACTTGGAGTTCTGGACAGAGTAACTTTCTAAGTCCTGCCTAATGCTGGACCTTACATCCATGTTCACAACATTGTATTACATTTTAGGTGCATCTGGAGAATCTACTCCTTGAATGCAGACTCCCAAAACGCAGACATGTTTAGACTTAAATGCTTGTGCTGGGTAAGTAGCAACAAAGCACGTTACTACTTACCGAACACAAGCATCTTGTACTCAGCTAAAGCCAACAAGACCACTGAAAAGTATTGCTTGTAATAGAATTGGTAACCTGAGTGAGCCAGTTTCTTCACACAAATGTTTCCCCTCCAGTCCCCCGATGCAGTTCAGAAACTAGGCTGGAAACCAGATATCGGGAATAAGTCTTCACCGGTTGGTTTAGGCAGCTCTCTCACAACCAATGAAATGGTGGAAATCATGTATTTTTTGAATGTACTATAAGGAAGCACTGCACTTTGTCGATTATGCACTTTATTGTGAATTTTGTACTAATTACAATACTGCACAGATAGAGTATATATATGTTCACTCATTCTTGTAACCTCACTTGAGAAAGGCTCACGTGTATACGAGCCGAAACGTTGTCTTCTATGAATTCAACCACCGTTTTTTCACTTATTTTTTGTGCTGCCTTTTCATCATTTATATATATACATATATATATATAGAAAAACCTACTGCAGTGTCATAATGAACGTTTCCTCAGGAGTGATGCACCAACTCGTGTTGGTATCCTATAACCGCAACCCTGATCACATGTCCTCCAGAAGATGGTCAACTGAGGTAACAGACATCAGATAATTATGGATATTGGGGCCTATAGAAGCTCTTTGGATGCAGCGATCTTCAGGGCTTCCAGAACCAAGATGTCTAATCTTGTTCTTCTGGACCTCCTGCACCATTTGTTATCATCACTCATGAAGGCTTTGGACTTTCCCATCATGTGTTGTTTTAACTTTTCCCTCGGCTTGGTTTGGATGATCGGAAGTGAATTTCAACTACCTTCTCACCCGTGCAAGACGGTATGTGTAGTGTGCCTTTGGGATTCTTAGCGGTAAGTGGCGGGTTCTCTGTAGCTCGATTCAGATGAATCCAGACAATGTGACGTTCATAGATAAAGCTTGCGTTATTCTTCTGGAAGCATACGGTGCATAACTGTCTGCATCACTTTTTTCTGTTCCCCATAGACTTCTATGAGGTATATGGGACCAAAATACTGGAGAAAATAGGACATGCTCTGTGTTTTAAAACGCCTTGTGTATGGTATCGTACGATCAACGAAAAACATCAAGGTAAATGTTTATGGGAAAATATGAAAATAAGTTTTTAAGAAATCCATGCTTCTCTTAGCTACTTAAGGCAGCTTCCTTGACATCAAGCATGAACGTCAGGAAGCCTTATGACATGATGCGGGTGAAAGAGGCCTAAGTATTATAGTACAATGTGGATACATCTGACATTTTGACCACATTAAATTCTATTTGTGAGGTAGGATGCTAAAACAGAAGATCTTACTCTTTTATTACTACAACTTTCTTCAAACTTTATTTTATCCAATAGGGGCCCTAAACATGGAAGCCTGTATGACACTGGGAATCCCTTTTCCTCCAACTAACTTCTTTGAAGTTACTGTTGACTACAGCACCTAAGAGGTAAACTGTCCTGATCAGACTCCCAGCTTTCATGGCAACCAAGAGGTGAACGTCTGGTGTATAAACAGACCAGATGTCATGTCGGGGGGATGCTAACCATTCAACCTACCTAACCTACCAGGTTAACTGCCACAATTGGTAATAGCACCAATAGCAGTAGTTAGAATCAGTCAAGAAAGGGATGAAAGTATCAGGGTGAGAATAGATCTTTTCATTCAGATACAGGTTTATTTTGGTTAATAATCAACCCGAGCCCAAGGTAGGCAAAATATATTTACTTGAATAATACTACATTATTACAGCAGCTTTTACAGAAATGCACAAGTGACCTTTCATCAAAGCATTCATTTTTTTTTATGGTTCATGTCATTTTTGGTCATAGTTAAAAGCATTTTCTTGCAAATGATTAATACACATACATCTGTGTGGCAGGATGGAGATTAACAGCAAGTTGTCCTATAAGCAAGAACAAAAGAGACTTCATAATTGCGTTTCATTTATCAAATCCATTATTAAGCTTTTCTCTAAAGTCTACTCTCCATAATGGTGTGTGCCCTGTGCCATGAACTTTATGTATTTTGTTGGAAGTAAAAGTATAAAAGTAAGTAAGGAATACATGCAACATTGTCATTTGTCAAAGCCAAGACATGTCAAGAAGACAAATATTAATTCATTAAAGAAATGTGTGTGCAAATGTTTTTTTTGTGGGTAAGAGCATACTTAGCAACTTTTATAAAGTTATATTGAGACATTTCTGAAAAGCAATATAAAAAATTATACACATAATAAGGTATACAAATATTTTTTTAACATATTGCCACCATGCCAAGCTGGACCTCCCCAGCTATATTGAATTAGATTATAAAACTCTGTATATACTAATCTATAACAATCAACTTCCAGATACAACAACTGGGAGTGTTAAGTAATGATCTGTGGAGGATACAGAGCCACTGGGAAACCTGCATAGTATTCACAAAGGCTTATCCTAGACACTGTTAAAGAGTTTGCAAGCATTTCTAAAAGATTTATTTCACCCCCCCAAAAAAGTATCAAGCATTTGATATTGAGTGTTTCTTCTATAACACCACCATCTAACCCTAAAAAGAAGGAGCCCCAGCTCCCTATTTTCATAATGCTACCGTAAGAAAAGCCATCACTTCATAGATCATCACTATCTTTAGATGACCAACTTAAAAGGGGCACTATGCCATAATTGATGTTGGTGACATCTGTGGAAACTCCAACAATTAAAAAGGTTGGCAACTTTACCTAATGTTTTTGTAATGCGAGTGTGTGGGAAGACAGAACATTAGGTAATTTACCTATATACATCTATTAAGAGTTCAGTACTGTTTTACTGATATGTACATTTTTACTCATCATCCAGGCATTCGTAACCATAAAAACATGAGATAAAGTGGCCAACTCATTTAATCCCTTAGCACACCATCAATACGTTTTGTTAAATGATATTCACATTGCTGATCACAGAAATTTAATGCATGCTGATTTCTCAGCTCATAGATATCAGTAACTGTTGTCAGTCTGGGAAATATGTTTTCCAGGATGGGATATGGAAAACACTGCCTCTTTATCTACCTTGTAAGGCAGCCCTTAACATTAAGCATGACTTTAGAAAGCCTAATGTCATGATATGGGATTAAAGCTGCTGCCTTGCTCCTCACTGACTGGAACTGATTAAGGTTCAGTAAAGGAGCCTGCCGCTTCTCACTTGACCATGCTCTAACATTTTTTATGCCCTCCAAGAACCTGAATGATTTAGCTGCCACCACTTATCATATATAGGCTAAAGAGACACCTAGGATATATTATGCACCAATATTAAATTACAGTCACAAATTAAGCAATCAATATAGGTAACGGCTCCTCAGAGTTATGGAATTTGTTAGAACACTAGAAGGCTTTTATTAGATGGACGTTTAATATCAAAAGGACAGTGTTTACAATTAAAAAGGGTGATTATACAAAACGATGACAAATTAAACAGACATAAACAAACAATGCAAAAAATAACAGTTTGGTAAAATAAAAAGGTAAAATGATAATAGAACTTAATACATTATGTGACGTTATAAGTCTGGCACCTGGGGAAGCAGAAGCCTGATCAAACTGTTCACCTGGGACCCCCAAAGAATGACCATGTTTAGATGGAGACTTTCATCTAAATAGATTCTAAGATTCACTGACCAGCCCCCTCCCCCCCCCTCCCCTGCTTGTGATGACACCAGGAGTCCAGGCATATGATAATTGATTTTTATTACTAAGAGGTGTAAACAAACCTTGTATGCCTCAGACTCTTTCTAGGCTGATATCTTGTCCTCTCGGCATCCTATTAACTTGGTTTTAATTCCAGCTTTTCCCTCATAATGTCACACATGCATACATACTGGGCATGATGATTTTAGTATTAATAGTTTAGGAATTAAGTAATTGCTTCCTGTTTTAGTGAAGCCACCTCTTAGCTGTTGACATAAGAACTGCAGAAGCCTGCTGTTAATTATTAGGGACATTTGTGAAGCTGAAATATGGATTACGTCACATTTTTCTTTGCTCTAAAAATCAAGGTGGGGATTTATAGCTGTGACCTTTAGTAGGCCATAACCTATAGTTGAACTGGCAAAAAGATGTAGAGGGGCTCTTCTCCCAACCCCATTAATTTTATGAGGGGTTCTGGGTGAGCACTGTTGGGGTGTTGATTGTCCTGACCTCCAGCCTGTTTTTAGGATCTCTCTATCAAAATTTAGATCTTATCAGCACAAAAGCCAATCCAATAAATCTTTTCCAGAAGGAACAGATTCTGCTTTGATTCTGTAAATGAGGTTACATATCTTCAGTACAGTGTAGGAAACTGGTTAAGCCTTTGATTACAGTCAAGAAGTAAGAGTTCTCCTTATTAAGATTTTGCCAAATAAAGCCACCTTGAAGGCATATGGAGACTTACATGGCTAAGCTCAAATATGAAATGCAGATTGACATGGAGCAGTGTATGGGTCATCCACAAAGATGGGAGTTGGGCAAGAGCCTCACATTTATTAACACACAAGGAGGTTTCCTCAGGATTCAGGAGTTTCTTATTTTATTTGTGAAACGTATTTGCACTTGTTTTGGATAAGGTGGCAAAAGTGATGGTTGGTTTGCTTGGGGAGATAAACATTATCACATGTAGTGTCCCCCTTGTCTATACATATTGTATGGTAAAAATTTATCAAAATATTAGGTAAGCTGCTACCTCTACAATCTCCTAGGAATTTGGAACTTCAATCATAGCAGGTAATCCACTGCACTTGTCAGTGTTGAAAATAGATAAATCAAGAAAGCAGAAATATCAATGCGTCTTCCCATTCGTGTTCATTGTATCCTGCAAGCACTAGACACACAGGTACGGCTCCATAATTAGTCACGTCTAAGATTAAAATAAAATATTAAAAGTATTTATTATACTCACAAGCATAGAAAATTTCAGTGCTTGTACTAAAAACAAGCCAGATTGCATCAATGTGGAACCCTGGGTTTCACCTTGTGGCTTCTTCCAGAGCATGCCTATGGCTATTCCATACTTTCCTTTGTATTACACTGGGAAAATAATACGTTTCACATAAAAAGAAACAATGTTAAAAACATAACACTTTTATGTATATTCAATGTTCTGTATTCCAAAATTTCTTCTATTATTTTTAGACAGAAGGCTTTTAGGATATCTTTTGGTTTCATTACTTCTTATAAAATCCATAATCACCCTTAGTTATCTTTCATGCATTACAACCTTTACATGGATAAAAAAAAACATTTGGTCTGTTGCTTTTTCTATCCCTTTGTTTTATTCAGCTGCTTGTGACCATATTTTTCATATTGGGGGCTTTTCTGAATATGATTGTGGGTTTATCTACTAAAAAATCTTCTACTTTAGGATCATTTTTTTTTCTATTAATCTTTTTACTTCCAATGCACCTTTACTATACTGGGTGAAAAATAATGTATTTTTCTAAATATCATCTAACTTAAACTTCTTTGCTTGCTTTAAATATTTTTCATCATAGTTTCGTGCTTCAGCACTAATTATAATACAAATATCATAGCTTAATGAATTCTATGCAACACAGTAACACTAGGTCATATAGAACATATAAAAAAAGACTAATAACTATCATATATAGGGTTATCAGAAAATGGGAATTTTAAGTTTTTATGTTAAACATTTAATTTTATCAACTATGTATTTCTTTTCACTAAATATTAGTTTCACACTGGCCCCTAGACATGCTCATTGGAGCTCCAAACTTATGTCCCATCCAGTGGTAGGGTGTAAACTTTCTGTTACATAAGCGTATAACATTTGCTCACACCATTGACAGCAAAAGACAAGAAGGCCTGGGAACATATGATTGCTGTAAAGTTTCTGGTGTTAGAGAAACAAATGAAAGACATTATAATAATAAAATATAAAAAGGATCAGAAAATAGAAAATACAGACCAGATAATAACTGAGGACTTGGAACGTGTTTTGCTTTAAATTCAATTTTCACAATCCATGTTTTATCAACTTTTATTAATGCTGATTTTATGGTCACATGACCTTTTAAGAAATAAAGCAAATTTAACAGACAAAAACCAGTAAGAAGTGTATCCAGTGCTAACTTTCTTTGGGTGAACATTGGAGACCACAGAGCTTCCAGACCAACAATGTCACTTCCTATCATATTTTGATATGGACTAAAACAGTGTTCTTGGCATTTTATGGTCAGGAAATATGTAATTGTACTTTCTCACTTCCAGTTTCCATTTCTATGACACAAACAGGTGCTAGTGCATAATACCCAGACTATATAGAAAACTATACACATGCCATGATTTGCACCATGTCATATCCCAGCACCATATACTTCTATCATTTTATTAAATCTTTCCTGCTACAAGAAAAAAAAGGAATTTGCAAATTACATTTCATCAAAGCTCACCCATAATTAATTCAGCGCTTCCCACTGCTGCCTAAAATTAAATTTAGTGTTAAAGTATTACTTGTTAAAACACAAAGTACTTTTTTAAACTTAACAGCTTCATGGGAAAAGACATTCGGCACTAATAGTTTAAACAATGCAAATTGACATGCTGTAAAAAATAAGAATATTGTAGAATATTTTAAAGAAAAATGACACTATTCAGAAAAAAGGAAATGTATGTCTTCATCTCTAAGTATTTCAAATTGCTCCAATGTATAAAAAAATTAAGCAAATCTGCAAATAACCTCATTAAAAATGTTGTACCATTTTGTGTTTCAGCACCTATGTAGATCTATGTGTACCCATGGTTACAGACTACACGTGGCCCACACAGGTTGCTCAAATCTCTTTTAGTCATCAAACTGTCTGCACTATCCCAAAGGAGGATGCAGTTGTGAGTCAGCAGGTGAGTAAGTAACTGTACAATTTTTTAGCAATCATATATTTATTCTAAATAAATTAAGGGAGTCATCAGTTTCAATACAATGTATTGTGGGGCACATCAATTATTTTGTTTATTAAGGGGGTCATATATATTATTCATTCTAAGGGGTATCAAGGGGGCAGAATTGGATTTACCCCTAGAACATTTAAACAAAAAGTAGGTTCAAGGGGGAGTGGTTGCAGCAGGAAAAGGTGAGCTAAGATTTAATTTCTTCAGCTGCTGGAGTGTGGGTGATTTTGTGCATTGTGTTTTTATGTACCTCCGAGCCATATATCCATGAAGTGTCTTAGAAAATGATATTTATCTGGCCTAACCTATGCCTAGCGGGCACAGAAGGTAACAATGGACCTTTTTCCTACCACCACAGCTTGAAATGGTGTAGCTTTTAAGCCAGAATATGTCCAGCAATGGTGTGCTGTTGTATTGTTGAGTTCAAGGTTTTAATGAACATTGGTAAGTGTTGTGGTGGATGATGGCATTATTGTTGCTTTTGATCTCGGATGCATAATTTTTAAGAAGGTTGGACTGCCCCATAGGAGGCAGTTGATGAGGATGTTGAACTCTTAGCCAAGAATGGTGGCAAATTCCACTCTTCCTGAGGCTGTAGGTTTGCCATCATGTCTGGCTTATCAGCCTGTTTCATGGACCTTTTGTGATTAAAGAACTTTTTGGTTCAAAAAGATAACCTAACCATATACCTTATATGTATAACTTGTATTGGTGTTGCCATGAGTAGATTGTAATCACAATAAGTATTCCTTTTAATCAATACATTAGAATAATAAATGTGTTATTAGTTCCCGCACCTTGACGTAGAGTTATGCCTTCAGTAGCAGCCTGTTCATATTCTGCTGAATGCCCAATCTAACAGTGCTAATGTCAGCCTATGCAGAATGCAAAAAGCATAGACTGACTATGTAATATGCTGCAAAACATTATAGTATTGCAGTGTACTACCATGAACAAGTGATCAAGGAATCCCTTTGTGCCCCTGCCAATTGTTGAAACTCCATTTGAGAGTATTGCAATAGACCTGGTAGGACCTCTTGTTAAGTCTGTTACCAGCATATTCTGGTAGTGGTCAATTACACTACACCCTATGCAGAAGCAATCATTATAAGGAAGATGTCATCAAAAGCCATTGAAAAATAATTTTTTCATATCATAGTATCATAGTATAATATGAAAGTACATCATGTCCAACCTTTAACAATAAAAATGTTTTTTCCCCATCACCTGTGGCATTTTTGCTCTCCAGAAAGTCATTCAGGCCCCTCTTGAACATGTACATAGAGTCCGCAATAAGAACCTCCTGCGGCAGAGAATTCTCACTGCTCTTACAGTAAAGAACCTTTGTCTATGGTGATGGTAGAACCACCTCTCCTCTAGGCATAGAGGATGCCCCCTTTTCCTGGTCACAGGCCTAGGTATAAAAAGGTCTTTGGAGAGATCCTTGTACTGAAAATTCAGTTATATGTACATTGTTATGAGGCTTCCCCATAGCCATCTTTTTTCTTGTTTACCCGTACTGGAATACCGAAAGAGATACTCACAGATCAGAAAGGTGTCATTATGTCAAAAGTTACTAAGAAATTATGTAAACTATTTTATATAGTTCCCCCGTGTACTTCAATATAAGGGAATATCAAAAATTTTCTACCACGTACAGTGGTGATTATAATGATATCATCAACATAGTAAAAAGATATATACTATTACTGTATGTAGATAAGAAATTAAAACATATTTTTTAAAATAGCGCCATTGAGTATACATCCAACCAGCCCCATGTAGTATACAGCCAGCCCACACATAAGGCAAGCACAGAAATAAAACAAACTCACCTTTGGTCCTGATGCCTGGCACAGCACCCCGATGTTCGGGTCCCCGCGGCTCCTCTTCTTTCTTCTGCATGCGATCTGCCGGCCGGCGCACATTATGACGTCATCAGCAGCGACACCGGGGACGCCAGAGGGTAACTATGTAAGTTTATTTTTTTTAATTGACTCATGTATAAACCGAGGTGATGTTTTTCAGCACATTAATCATGAATAAGGACTGAAAAAGAAAAGTCCTAAATACAAAGATATTCCAGAATAATATGCAAAACGTGACCATGCAGTTTAAAACTTTATAAAATAAAATTCATTGTTTTTTAGAAAAAATGATGTGTGCTGGAATACACCTCTTTTTGTTCATCTTGTGAATTTCCCAGCCATCCGAGAGGTCTGCCTAATTCCTTGCATCGGGGGCTGTACACAATATCAATCCAACCTTGATTAGGAACCTGAAACCGGGAGTGAGCGGATGCTCAATTGTTACAATATTTATTTGCTAATTTAGATGTCCCAGGTGCTCCCACAACCCAAGCCTCGGGTCGTGTGCACATCCGTGCTCCCCACCAAGTTTCAACTACCCTGAAGCCTAACTTACCCGTCCTCATTCCTGCTCAGCGTCCAGCGGCCAGGCGTGTGCATCCCCTCCTCCTAGTGTGCACACGCGCCAGCTCACAAAGATTTGAAGGGCCAGCACACTGTTGACTGGCCATTCCTGGAATCTATGATAAGCCAGTCTCTTACTGCAAACCCCGCCAAGTCTTTGTGCTTGTATACCTCAGAGAAAGCTGTGTTCCATGCCCTGTGCGCTAGTCCTGATTTGCCGTTGTGACCTCAGTTCTGTTACTGAACTCGCTTCCCGCTTCCTGCCCTGACCTTCTGCTTTGCCTTTGACGTTGATCCTGTGCTGTCTGTCTCAACCTTCTGCCGGGCACCGCCACAGACAAAGCCGTGCCTGTGGAGCGACCTGAGGGTACCACGCTGCAAAAAGATTAACCCGCTTTGTGACAGGCTCTGGTGAAAACCGGTTGACACTTAGACTCCGTTCCCAGGTATAAGCTTGCGCCATCGTCGACGGTGGTACAGCGGGTCCACTACCACTTCTTAGTTTCATAGTTTCATAGTTTATACGGTTGAAAAAAGACACTTGTCCATCAAGTTCAACCAAGGAAGGGAAGGGATTGGAAGGGAATTAGGGGAAACAATTCTATATGACATAACCATCAATGTTATTTAGGTTTAAAAAGGCATCTAGAACCTTCTTGAAGCTCTCTACTGTCCCTGCTGTGACCAGCGCCTGAGGCAGGCTATTCCACAGATTGACCGTTCTCATAGTAAAAAAGCCCTGTCGTCCCCGGTGATTAAACCTTGATTTCTACAAACGGAGACAGTGCCCCCTCGTCTTTTGATTTGATTTAATCTGAAACAACTTACCACCATATTTTTTGTATGGACCATTCATATATTTAAATAAATTAATCATGTCCCCTCGTAGTCGTCTCTTTTCCAGACTAAATAAATCCAGTTGTTTTAATCTTTCCTCATAACTAAGACCCTCCATACCCCTTATCATTTTTGTGGCTCTACGTTGAACCCTCTCCAGCTCCAGGGCATCCTTTTTATGGACCGGTGCCCAGAACTGGACAGCATATTCCAGGTGAGGCCGAACCAATGCCTTGTATAGTGGTAATATTACATCCCTATCACGAGAGTCCATACCACTTTTGATACATGACAATATCCTACTAGCTTTAGAGGCAGCTGCTTGACATTGCATGCTGTTACTCAATTTATGATCTACTAGTACCCCCAGGTCCTTCTCAAAAAGGGACTCTCCCAGATTTACTCCCCCAAGTACATATTTTGCCTTTGGATTATTGGCCCCCAGGTGCATAACCTTACATTTATCCACATTAAACCTCATTTGCCAAGTGGATGACCAAACATTCAGTTTGTCCAAGTCACCCTGTAGCCTATGAACATCCTCCATAGACTGTATTACACTACACAGTTTGGTGTCATCTGCAAAAATAGACACAGTGCTATTAATTCCTACCTCTATATCATTAATAAATATATTAAATAGTAGTGGGCCAAGCACAGAACCCTGGGGTACACCACTCATAACTGGTGACCATTCAGAGTAGGAATTATTGACCACAACTCTCTGGATACGATCCTTTAGCCAGTTTGCAATCCAATTGCAAATGATTTCTGCCAAACCAATAGCCCTAATTTTACCCATCAGGCGTCTATGAGGGACAGTGTCAAATGCCTTTGCAAAGTCCAAGAACACAATATCCACAACTGCTCCTCCATCCAGGCACCTGCTCACCTCTTCATAGAAGCAGATAAGGTTAGTTTGACAACTTCTATTCTTAGTAAACCCATGCTGGCTATCACTTATTATACTATTTGATGTCACATACTCCAGTATATAGTCTTTTACTAACCCTTCCAGTATTTTCCCCACAATGGAAGTTAAGCTTACAGGCCTGTAATTGCCTGGCAAAGTTCTAGAGCCCTTTTTATATATTGGCACCACATTTGCCTTGCGCCAGTCACTTGGCACCACACCAGACATTACGGAATCCCTGAAGATGTTAGACAGCGGTACAGCAATAACAGAACTGAGTTCTTTAAGAACTCTAGGGTGTAACCCATCTGGTCCAGGAGCTTTGTACACATTGATTTTATTGAGCTTAGATTGGATCATGTCTACATTCAGACAGTCTAGTATATAACAGGATCCATGACCCGCACTGGCACCACCCACGTCAGAAGTTCTTTCTTCTATCGTATAAACGGAGCTAAAAAACCTATTAAGTATCTCCGCCTTCTCTTGGTCTCCCCTCACCGATGCCCCATTTTCAGAATAAAGGGGTCCAACCTGTTCCGACCCATTTTTTTTGCATTGATATACTTAAAAAATGTCTTGGGATCTGTTTTACTATCTTTAGCCACCTGTCTTTCATTTTGTATTTTGGCTGATTTGATTTCTTTTTTACAGATTTTGGTAAGCTTTTTGTAAGTATTGAAAGCCTCAGGTGACCCGTCAGATTTATATTTTTTAAATGCCCTCCTTTTCTCTTTAATTGCCCTTTTAACTGTAGCTGTAAGCCACGCAGGGTGTAATCTAGCCCGTCTATACTTGTTACCTATTGGAATAAATTTAGAAGTATAAAAACCCAGGATAGATTTGAATTTCTCCCATTTAACATTAGTATCTTCATTTGACAGAATCTGATCCCAGTCTATATCCAGTAGTGCAGCCCTGAATTTCTGGAAATTAGCCCGCTTAAAATTCAAAGTTTTTGATTTTCCCACCTGTTTCTGTTTTTTAAAGTTTAAGAGGAACATAATTATATTCTGATCGCTGTTCCCAAAGGGCTCCCGGACACTGACATTTTGGATCATCTCCTCATTGTTAGAAATCACAAGGTCCAACAATGCGTCACCTCTTGTGGGATCTTCTACAAGCTGCAACATAAAATTATCCTGCAGAAAGTTGATAAAATGTCTCCCCTTCACAGATGAAGAAGAGCCCTGACCCCAGTGAATATTTGGAAAGTTAAAGTCTCCCATTATCACAACGGTCCCCCCCGTGCAGCCCGCTCCATCTGTTAATATAGGTGACCCTCTATTTCCTCAGAGATGTTAGGGGGTCTATATATTACACCAAAAATAATTTTCTCAAAGCTCTCTTGGCTTTGAATTTCAACCCACAAAGTTTCAGCCTCCTCACACTCTTCTGAGACCACTGACTCATTCACAATCGCTTTTAAGTCTCTTCTGACATACAGACATACACCACCTCCCCTCCTATTTGCCCTGTCTTTCCGAAAGAGTGTAAAACCTTGAATATTAACACCCCAAGCATGCGATGCATCGAGCCATGTCTCTGTTACACCAACAACATCTAACTGTTCCTCTAATATCAGAGCCTCAAGCTCACCCATTTTGCCTGTGATACTTCTGGCATTTGTGAACATACAATTTAATTTTCCACAGTTATTTGTCTGATTTAAAGTAAATTTACTGGTACATATATCCTCACCACCGTTCTGTAACTTGCAGATCTCCTTATCCACTGCCTTTGGCCCCCATACACCGCCTACTCACCACCCACCAACATAAGCTGCCCCCTCTCTGACCTGTCTACCTCTTTAGTGTCTTCCTTTTCCTCCTCCCCCGATCCTAGTTTAAATACTCCGCCACCCCTGCTAGGATCTTCTCCCCTAGCACAGCAGCCCCCCTTCCATTTAGGTGCAAGTTATCTGCGGAAAACAGCTTGTACCCCAATGAAAAGTCAGCCCAGTGCTCTAGGAACCCAAATCCCTCTGTTCTACACCAGGATCTGAGCCATGCATTTAACTCCCTGAGCTCCCGCTGTCTGCTCTGTGTAGCGCATGGCACAGGTAGAATTCCGGAGAATACTACCTTGGAGGTCCTTTCCTTAAGCTTTGAACCTAGTTCTTTAAAATTATTCTTCAGGCTCCTCCACCTACCATCTATTCTGTCATTGGTACCAACATGGACCACGACAGCTGGGTCATCCCCAGCCCCTCCCAGTAATTTATCCACCCTTTCCACCACATGCCAAACCCTGACACCAGGGAGACAGCAAACCATTCGGTTGAGGCGGTCTTGGCAACAAATTATTCTATCCATCTTCCTGATTATAGAGTCCCCTACAACCACTAGCTGCCTTGGCTTACCTGCACTCCCATCCACCCTACTACTAGCTGGTCTGCTCCCCCGGCTGTGAGGGAGAGCAGGATCCGCTAGGGCTGCCATTTCTGACACTGACGTCCTTACATCATTGCACAATTTTGCAATTTTGCTTGGATGTTCAGAGTCAGAGTTGGCCTTCCTTTTCTTTGACCCCTTCCTACCCCCTCTATTTACAGTAACCCAGCTACCCACCTGGTCCTGCTGGCTTACCTCTCCATCCTCCACTTCTACCCCGCTTATTGCTTGCTCAGTGAGCAGCATACTCCTCTCAAGATTGTCAATTGCTCGCAGCCGTGCAATATCTTCCTCCAGATCTCTAACACGAGCTTCCAGTAGAAAAATATGGGCACATCTGTCACAGCGGTATTCACCCTGGAACTCTTGCTCCTACAGTGTATACATGCGACAGAGTGTGCACTGGAGCATACCACCAATCTTGTTAGCCATATCCTAGTAACAAAACAGTGATAAATATATAATTCAAGAGATATGTGGACTTCTCTTTTTCAAACTCCGCTTTTTTCAACTCCACTTAAACTCACTAGCCACTTGGAATCACAAACCAAAACTGAGCGAGCTCAAACAGTGGCGTAACTAGGAGTGGCAGGGCCCCATTGCAGGCTTCGGCATGGGGCCCCCTTCCCACTAAAAAATTTTACATTTTTGTATACTCACACATGCAAGTTACAATCACACATTTATACACTTATGCACACACATAGAGCATATACACACACATACAGTGACATATACAAACACACAGCATATATACACACATACAGTATATGCAGACGCCATATACACAAATGCAGCATATATACATCACATATAAGTTATATACATATTATGATGTACAATGCACATTCTTCTGACTATCTTTAGTGTGTCAGGTCGGGTGGTGGGGCCCCCTGACACTGTGGGCCCCATAGCGGTTGCTATGGCTGCTACCACTGTAGTTACGCCCTTGAGCTCAAAAGTGAGTTGCTAGACTTTAATTTATCAGGTGTGAACACTAATCCCTCCTCCCAATTAGCAGACCAGGCAAAGAAAGGAAAAAAAATCTATTTAAATTGTGACACTAAGAAAAGTGCCTTGCTATTACCTATATACTCAGTCCACAATCACCCAAACAACAGATTCACTCTTATCACACACAAAACTCCGCTTTTTTCAACTCCACTTAAACTCACTGGCCACTTGGAATCACAAGCCAATCCTGACAGATGCCCTGTGTATTTCTCAATAGCATAGAGTGTTCCGCCTCCAGTCCGGAGGACTTGGCTGCTGCAGCAAGGAGAGATGGGTTTGGTCCCTACTCAGCCACTCCAGGTTATTGAGGTGTTAATCCGCAGCAGCTTTGAGGTTTAGCTTTGAAGAGACAGAAGATGATGGCTCTCTCTGCTCCTGGGAAAACATTGTGTGAGCTACCAAGTATATATGCTGTATGCTGTATTTGGGAAGCTAAACAGTAGGTATAATTTCTTAATAATGAGGAAACTACTACATTGTTTAGTTAGTGGTTGTATGGCCTAGGACTTTATTTTTGTATTCTTTTAGTTTGTAATTTTTCCTGCTTCAAAGAAGCCAAAAAAACTGATTGCTGCCAGTTGCACCATACTTGTCTAGAATGGACTATGTCTGGGATGTGATATATATATATGTACACTAATAGCTAAGTAATAGCCGGCATTGATTTAGACTCCCTTCAATCTAAAACCGAAAAGTATCAGTCTCCCCTGTAATGGTTTTGTGCCTTTATTGATTTTAGGCAGCGACTAAAAGATAGTGATAGTTGGTAACTTAGGAAGTAGAAATTTGGATTCAGCCTCATCAGTCAGGCCTGTCGGTAAAATGTAAGTTCTGGAGAGAATTTTGTTGGTGGATATGAAGCTTGAATAATATACGTGTCCCTATTCTTCAATAGATGTTCACAAATACTTTTTTAATCATCTGTGTACATATTCACTACATTGCCCCCCCCCCCCCCGTCGGAGGGCTTGAAGACTAGGGAAGACTAGGGACATGTCACTCAAGGGGGATAGTTGAGTATTTTTATTTTTGAGTGAAGTGAATAGTCCCGTACCACATGAGGTATTATCCTACTGCATGCCAAACAGCAAATGAACATTAGCCAGGAGGTCACTAGGAATCCCCAGATCTTTGCCAGTTCTGGCATCCCTTCTCCTGTGATATTTATGCCATTTCAACGTCTGCACAAAAAGGTTGAGGTCCTTTACAGCCGCAATATTATCAACTTTAAACCGCATGGGGTTAATTTTATTCTAGAAAAAAACCTTGTTTGGTCCAGTGGAGCCAGCTGTAATATTTGTATTCCACTACTGCTGCCTAGATTCGGGATCTTAAAATGTCAGTTTCAAGCAAGGAACCTTCAGTTTCCACTGTACGTCTCTGATGCTCAACTTTATATGCACAGTTTTCTTTAAGCTCTTGCAGGTCCCTCAAAAACGGTCTGTGCTTACAGTCCTTTAGATGATATTGGAACCGTTCTATTGTGTTCTGAAGCACGTTTGGCTTTAATTTGCCTAAAGTGTTCCTTCAGTTTTGTCTCTAATTTACAGAGAATCATGTGCACAAATATACTTGGAAGAAAGGTCCATTTCCAAATAAAAATATTAAAACACTGCAAAAACAAACAAAATATAAAATATAGATTCTGAGCAATGTTACATTAGACAAAGTCCATATAAGAAAATAAAAACATTTAATAAAAGCAGCACTGTCTCCTGTGATCCGGCGTGCGCGTCCCCGCTTCTTAGGGCTTGCGAGCACCGGCTTCTCAAGATTTAAAGGGCTATCACACTGACCATTCCCGCTGGCCACCTGGCACTTTAAAAAATAGCCAGCCTCCTCCCTCATGCCCCACTGGATCTTTGTGCTCCCTTGCCATTGAGAAAGCTGTGTTCCTTGCCATGTGCATTTAGACTGATTTCCCGTTGTGACCTTGATTCCGTTCCTGACTTTCCTTCTGTGCTGCCTATCCTGACCTTTCGCTACGCCCCTGACTCTTATCCCATGCTGCCTGTCCTGACCTCCTTCCTGTCCCTGACTGTGCCTCTGCCTCATGATTCTGCACCTCGCCTTGGCCACCACCATGGTGCGACCTGGTGGTACCACATGTCAGCAAGTCCAACCCGCTTTGCGGCAGGCTCTGGTGAACACTGGGTACCACTTAGACTTAGATGCCGGCTTACGTCATCTTGCTTGGTGATTCAGTGGGCCCACTATCCTTGAAGCCTGATAACAACCCATATATACCAACCAATAAACATAGAACAACATGTAGGAAATGAGGAATCAGGCACCCATGGCCCCATGGCTACATAAAACAGTCCACAACTCTCAAAATTATTATGAGTAACCCAAAAAGAAAGAAACAAGAGAGAAAATATGTGGTTCCAATTAATATCACAACTTTATTAAATATGTTTCAAAAATATATAAAATCTCAATAAAAAGGTTCAGGGAGAGTAGCCACAAAAAAGACAATCCAGGCAGTGTGTCCAAACAAACAGTAAAGGATCATCACAATAGAGATGTATATGCAACTTTAAATTTACTGAAGTAGCCGTACAATATTAATATGACATTATCAGTTACAGAGGAAAACGGAATCCCAATGAAAAAATCAGGGTACATTTTATCAAATCATTCACAGGTACATGCGAAACATAATTACATTATACACTCACCGGCCACTTTATTAGGTACACCTGTCCAACTGCTCGTTAACACTTAATTTCTAATCAGCCAATCACATGGCGGCAACTCAATGCATTTAGGCATGTAGACATGGTCAAGACAACCTCCTGCAGTTCAAACCGAGCATCAGTATGGGGAAGAAAGGTGATTTGAGTGCCTTTGAACGTGGCATGGTTGTTGGTGCCAGAAGGACTGGTCTGAGTATTGCAGAAACTGCTGATCTACTGGGATTTTCACGCACAACCATCTCTAGGGTTTACAGAGAATGGTCCGAAAAAGAAAAAACATCCAGTGAGCGGCAGTTCTGTTGGCAGAAATGCCTTGTTGATGCCAGAGGTCAGAGGAGAATGGGCAGACTGGTTCGAGCTGATAGAAAGGTGACTCAAATCACCACCCGTTACAACCAAGGTAGGCAGAAGAGCATCTCTGAACGCACAGTACGTCGAACTTTGAGGCAGATGGGCTACAGCAGCAGAGGACCACATCGGGTGCCACTCCTTTCAGCTAAGAACAGGAAACTGAGGCTACAATTTGCACAAGTTCATCGAAATTGGACAGTAGAAGATTGGAAAAACGTTGCCTGGTCTGATGAGTCTCGATTTCTGCTGCGACATTCGGATGGAAGGGTCAGAATTTGGCGTCAACAACATGAAAGCATGGATCCATCCTGCCTTGTACCAACGGTTCGGGCTGGTGGTGGTGGTGTCATGGTGTGGGGAATATTTTCTTGGCACTCTTTGGGCCCCTTGGTACCAATTGAGCATCGTTGCAACACCACAGCCTACCTGAGTATTGTTGCTGACCATGTCCATCCCTTTATGACCACAATGTACCCAACATCTGATGGCTACTTTCAGCAGGATAATGCGCCATGTCATAAAGCTGGAATCATCTCAGACTGGTTTCTTGAACATGACAATGAGTTCACTGTACTCAAATTGCCTCCACAGTCACCAGATCTGAATCCAATAGAGCATCTTTGGGATGTGGTGGAACGGGAGATTCGCATCATGCATGTGCAGCCGACAAAACTGCGGCAACTGTTTGATGCCATCATGTCAATATGGAGCAAAATCTCTGAGGAATGCTTCCAGCACCTTGTTGAATCTATGCCACAAAGAATTGAGACAGTTCTGAAGGCAAAAGGGGGTCCAACCCGTTACAAGCATGGTGTACCTAATAAAGTGGCCGGTGAGTGTATGCTCTAATAGTTTAACTTACATTGAGAAACATTTGAAAATATCTATTTACAACTTATTTGTTCCTATACATATTTAATCTCACTGTAATTTTTTG
This sequence comes from Engystomops pustulosus, assembly GCA_019512145.1. Taxonomy (NCBI): domain Eukaryota; kingdom Metazoa; phylum Chordata; class Amphibia; order Anura; family Leptodactylidae; genus Engystomops; species Engystomops pustulosus. The sequence goes on along the minus strand of WNYA01001832.1, from coordinate 33,307 downwards.
TACATTAATCTTTATAAATCCAATTCCTCAACCATACGTTGTTTATCCACTCTATTCATTTAATTCATTTGCACAAGGTGCATTGTGGTAGAAAGGTTTGTTTGTAACTAGGAGTTTACTGTAAGGCAGGTGTTTTTAAGTTAGGGATTGCCTGTACTTTAGATAGTTTAGACCACACTAAAGAGTCTAGGAATCAAGCTTTGGTCAATATGTATAAATTAAGTGCATATATTACAGTGCATATATTACAGTGCATATAACGGGTGGAAGTTAGCCAGCCAGGTGTAAACACAGGAAATGTGTGTAATATTTGTCTTCTAATAGGATGCATCAATAATACCACAAAGCCTGAGCCACTGTGATGAATTTGAATGCAGTTTTACTTCTTCTTGTCTAGCTTTATACTTACTTAATTTAGGACAGTATTAATAAATCTGCCCCAATGTGTTTGTTTTCATTCTGTTCTGGCATCAAGTTGGTTAAATGTGGGATATTCAAAAGTCTAATTGTGTAACCAGCAGGGAGGAAAACATTTGTTACTTAATAGATCTATCCACACTCTGAATGTTGCTTGATATAATTTACTACAGTTCAGCTGGAGTTGCATTATCAAAAGAGTCCTGCCTATTGCCTCAGTGTTATCGAGCACATTCAGCCTCCCTGCAGTTGTCAAAGGCCTTTTAAAGTCCAAAGAACATTTTTGTTAAATATAATTGATTTCTTTTTCTAAACTTCTTTTCCTTCCCATTTATACAGATTGCTGTCTTCAAGTCTTAACATTTAGATCAAGAGAAATGAATACAAATAGATGAAGCAACAATAGTGTACAGTGTGTAATCCATACCCTACATAAATCAAAAATATACAATGTGTGTGAGTAAAATATAAGCACAAACCAATTTGTGACTTTTTTGTCAATGAAACATCTAGGCGGCAGAAACAAATATCACTTTAGACGCCAGCATATAATGTCCACAGCAGGGAGATTTTGAAACCAACTGACCCTGAGATATTGCACAATATGAATCCTTCAATAATAATAGTGCATTGATCCCAACATAATAATCCTTTAACCTGTAAGGTTAAATTTTACAGCTGAAAAAGTGCATAAATGTCACATAAGCAAACAGCACCAGTAAGTGGTGTTATAACATAGGCAGTTTGGGTCCCAAGCTAAAATCCCCCACCAAATTCTATACTCAGAAGGACCTTTACCTATGTAATCCTCATACAGCTGTTCCTGCTCTCAATACATACAATGCACACAATAACTATTTGAGGACCTTCGAAGGTCCTCCAACAGGCCTGAAACTTATAAGGGTTATAATATTGTTGCAGCCCAGGGTCCATGGCAGCCGTATTCCACTCCACAGCTCCGGATGTGGAGGGGAAGCCTGCATGGTATGAAATTGGCTACATAGGACATTTTTTTTAAAAAGCTTCATGATATCCATTGATTTGTACAGTAAATCTGGTCATAGATAAATAGACTTGTCACAGGTGGCTACTGGTGATGTTTTTGACTAACCTCCATGGAGACCTGATGCACTACATTGTGAATTTCTACTATCCCATCTATAAAATAAAATACTTAAAATCACAGCTCAGTATAAGGGGGCTGTGGGGGCAAAGAATGTTACAATCTGTTACAGTTGTATACATAATAATACATGGTTATTTGGTTTTGTCTGTTAAAATTATTCATATTTTAAAGGTCCATTATATACTGCCTCTAGAGTAGTTGTTGTGTTATATGTTTTACCAACTGGTTTAAAGTGTTTTATTTCTTATCTTCTAGGCAGTGTTACTATAAGAAATGCATTTGATTACAACAGCAGCTTCCTCCTGCCACTCCATACACACAAACCCTCCCGATACAGATGAATGATCAAAAAGAGATCACTTAGTCTTGTTAAACAAATGCTTTCTCAGCTTTGGAAATAAAAAATTAAAGCTGGCTGTAACAAAGTCATGTGGAGTAATGTGGAGACTGCCACCCAGGAAGCACAGCCTACAAAGCTACATTTTATAAAGCAGGTTGACTGATGAACTCAAATGTAGTATTTTTAAGAGCCTATTTCATACTCATTGTACTGAGTCTCAATATAAAGACTGTGGGGCTGATTTATTTGAAGACATGCATTGGGAAAAATAGTTTTTTTTCTCATGAGACATTTTGCCGTTGTCATGGATTCTTTGCCAGATATTTTAAAATGTTGCATGAATCTTAAAGAATGTAGCATTCAATGCAGGATTACTCATAAAATAAGGCAACATTTAAGACTCTCTGTCTTATGCAACTTTTTTTTCAATCGAGTATATTTTAATAATAAAGTACTTCACAACTATCATCTAAATACAAATAAACAAGCAACACTATTATACAATTACAATAATAATCCAACAATTACATAATATAAGCATTTACTCTTCCCACCCCCTTAATCCACCCCACCCTAGAATACAAGGGGTAATACATTTTTCAATGTTTTTGGCATTTGCAAAAAACGGTATACCAATGGAAGGGGCAATTGATTTTCATATGACCATTTCTGAAAATGATGATACAAAATGTTCATATTGAACATTTAGAACATTCCTTCTTCAGTATCTCAGTAGAATTGAAAGAAGTGGCAAGCAATGGAAGTGGGAAATAACAGTAGGAGAAATGGCACTATGCAGTGACCATACATACAGGCTAAGAGCAGGGGCATAACTTAAGGGGCTTAAGCTTATAGTGTTTAATACATGTGATACTATCACTGTGTGGTGCACTGTGGTAAGGTATTTGTAAACCACAATACACACCTGGGTTATGATTAGTGCTAAGCAGACCCGACAAAATTTACATTTGGGACAAACCCGAACTTGAAATGTCAGTAATCTTACCAGGACTACAGTTCTTTGTGCTGCATGATCTTAGATACTTCAAGTTAAGGACTTAGTTTATTATTGAATCTGTATTTCTAACTAAAATGAAGAATGGTTGTAGATGCTATGGAGGCCAATATTGAAACTTCTGAATTGACCCTTTCCCTCCATTGTTTTAGCATAATGGAGCACTGGAGATAACTGGTATTGCATGGAACTTATAAACTAATTTCCCTATTGGATGAAGTTGGATTTTTAATATACAAAAGGCAAAAAGATATTTTACCATTGGGTAGAATGCTGTGGTCTAGGAGTGAAAATGACAGTGACAGATTCCCTTTGAAGTCCAATCATTCAACAATATTTAGCTTGCCAATATGGCAGCAATGTATTTTCTTTCAGCTTTAAAGCATAAATTAAACATTACATAGTTTATGTTAACCCCTTGAAATGAGAAAAAAATTATGATACGTAACAGGAAATGATTTGTTCCCTGAAAAAATGATGCCCTAATAGTGAAGGCTAATGAAATGTGTTAAAGTCTATGTCTATGATGGGAAAATCTCACTTCCTATCCTGTAAGACTTTGCTTGAGTTGTGTCTGTTGAAGTTATCTATAGAACTCTACAGACACATTTTAACTGCAATTCTGTCATAAATGTAAAATACTACTAAGGGCATGTATTCACAGACTACATTGGCTTTCTGTTGTGGTCATGAATTTACAGCTGGCAGATCTAAGTCTATCTACAGATGAACCTCTTTCAATGAGGCCTTTAAGAGTGCAGTCATTCAAAGAGGTTTTAGAAATGCTGTGAAGTGCATATTGATGATAAACATGTAGCTTCTTGTTGCCTTCGAATTGTCAAAAAGAAAAAATATGAATATGTGCAAAGAATGAGCAATATGTGCATCTTAATTCCGTGAAGTCAACAGTTTCAAGCAGACACTTTGCATGCAAAATATACACTCAAAAGCAACTAAACTTTACCCTCAAGGCAGTGTGTAAGGCTCAGTTCTGTAATATTTGACCGAATCTTATAGATTGCAAGCTCTTATGAGTACGGCCTGCATTCCTATTGTTTCATCTGCCTATGTTGTTATTATTATGTTATTACTTAATGTCTTATGATCTGTACAGCGCTGCAGAATATGATGGCGCTATATAAATAATGATTTCAATGGGGGTCATTTATCTTAGGCTTTTCTCTTTTATTTTCTTATAGTTGCACGTAATATCTTTAAAATCCAAATGTGGAAGCATAAAAAATCTAAAATTTTGGTGGAGATCGCTGTAAAAATGGTACAATTTTGGTAAAAATAAACTCCATTCTAGGAAAAGTTTAGAAGAAAAAAGGATTTGAACATTTTGTAAGACTTTTTTTTAAAAAAGTTGCTAAAACAGCAGACTCCCATACCTATATCACACTCTAAGATAAATGAAACAAGTCCAAAGCCCAGAAACAGAAAAAAAAAACTAAAGATAAATAACCTCCAATAGGTTTAGCACTATTTTTAAGCTCCTATGATAGAACACAATGATGGAAATGAAAACCGAAAATATAAACCTATTCTTAAGCCAGTTTAGTTATTACATATGGGAATTTCAGGATACAGGGATTTTCCCAGAAGGAATACAGCTGTGGTTACTTCTAGTAGTCATGAAAAGAAGCCAGTTGTAGGCCTCCTTCATGGCAATAAAAAAGTAACTATGCAACTGCAGCCATTGTCCTAAGTAATGACAGTAACAATAATAATAATGATTCTTTTTTTTTATATAGCGCCTACAGATTACGCATCGCTGCACAGAGTTTGCCAAATTGGTCCCTGTCCCCATCGGGCTCACAATCAAGAATTCTTGAACACTACGTGATGAGATAAATGTTCAATTGAATTATTTTTGGAAATATATTAAAACCCACCCTAAATATACTAATGGTAAATATATCAAAGACAGAATATTGTTGAATCTCACACCAGTCCGATCCTACAATTAATAGCATGTTATAAAGATTTGGGGTATGTCATCTGCCTTTAGTCAAGAGCCATTTGTGTGTTTGGGAGCATAAAATACTGTTCCTATAAGGTAAACTAGGGGATGGGGTGCGGCAATAACATTTCATTTTAACACATTTGCTTAAGTCTTGAGGTGTTCTTTAGGAAATGATTGGCAGTTACATGAATTGCAGTTTACTTGAGAGTGACCAATGTCTTAAAGGGGTGTTCCCATAAGCACAAATAAATAATATTGTTTGTATAATGAAATGTTTTACAATTTTCCACTACTAATAAGTCCATGGTCATGTGATGTCTAACAGGTGCACAGATCTTTTCAACACACAGCTCTGATTACTCTCTATGATACTATTGAGCAGTAGTAAAAAAAATAATAATAATAATAACACAGTGCTGCACAGAGCTTGCCAAATCTGCCCCCCTGTGTGACATCACATGACTTTGCACTGACTTCTTTCTGGTTGAAGTAAACATATTTCTGTAGAATGACAGCAAGCAGAGATCTAGAAAACTGTGAGGAATTGATACAGAAAGGATACTGGAAAATGAAAATGATTTTTCATTACACTAACAATAATATTTATTTCCTGAAATGGGAACAACTCTTTAATAAGTGGCACCTAATGGTTGGAAATCATATTACAGATTTTGCACTGCTGCCTAAAAGTGTTAGCTTTGCCTTATTAATTCTTTAAAATACAATGAAAGGGGGTTTCCCATAATAGCCATTTTCCATAATAGCACATTAAGAGTTTTAAGAAGGTCTAACTGCATGGACCCCTGCGATCGGCAAAGGGTGGAACCACAAGACCACAATGTCTTTTATTAGAAAAACCCTTTAAATCTATTTAATATTCACATTTTTTTACTTTTCTATGATTTCATACAACTCCAAAGCGGTTTAAAAAAGACAGCAAAGAAGTTGTATACCGTGATCCCGGTTAAAAGCTAAGAAACTTGACATTAGTAAACCAAATCTTTTAAATGCACGTATGATTTGCTCTATATTGCTGGAGTCCTGTGCACTTTAGTTGTCTTTTGCTTGTAGTGTAAAAATTCATTTCCATTTGCCTATTATCCACAAACTATGAGTGAGTAGTATAAGTCAGAAAACATTTACAGTACATTTTTATGTTTAACACTTTCACAAACATGGAGTAGTTTATGGTGTGTGAGGGGTTACAGTTGCTTCAGAAAAGCTCATTAGCAATCAAAGAAAACCATATTAAGAGCAGGAAGGAACTAACTGCTAAATTGATGGGTTTGCCATTAATCAGATTGACAAGCAAATCATTCATTTGCAATTCGTGGGCAACATCTGCCTTTTACAAAACGCTGTATTGATTAACCAGGGAGCTTGACTCATTTGGATTTACTTAGAGATGCACTGGGTGAAAACCTTTCATTATGATCTTAGAGCTCATGGCATAGATTTTGGGGGAAAAAATGTTACCTACTTGTAAACAATACCATTTTGTAAGTCTATATCATTTTTAGGCCTTTGTAGATGCCTACTGCTATACAAAAATATAGCAGAAATGTAAACCAAGACAATATCCTATTTAAAAAAACATATTTGCTTGTATTTTATGTAGATATGGAAGTTATTTCAACATAAATGAGTATATCCTGTGATAATAATAATAAAAAAATGAGGTATTTTGGTACAATTAAACCACCAAGATATTGGGTAAGTTCTGATTGATAATATTAAACTCTGTTGTATTTTCAGGATGGAGTCTCCATTGATCATTTTGGTCTGGTGCCTCTATGCAACTAGATTCATATTATTTTATAATATTAATAGCTCATCCAAGGACCACAGTCAATACTAAATATGAATAACATACAGTGCTGATCCAGCTAAGGACAAGTGAACCAGCAAAAGACTCACTAATGTATTGGGGAATGAAGGCTAACCCATCAAGTCTGATAGCATGGAAGATAATCTACAAGGACAAATTAATGAAATAGTTAATGCTGATTATTGTAGAAAGGACTTAAGATGTTGCCTTGCAATTTGGTGAATATGGGGTCATGTAGACTTGGGCTGCTCAAAGTAACTGTTCTGAAGAGCTGGTACCATGAGACTCAAAGCCTCTGGCAAAGACATCATGAGGCAATTTAAAGGGTTATTCCCATTTCAGCAAATGTTATTGTTTGTGTGATATAAAGTTATACAATTTTCTAATATACTTTCTGTATCAAATCCTCAGATTTTTGCTTGCTGTTATTCTACAGAATTCTATATTCCACTGTCAGAACCGAAAAAAGGGGGTGCAGGCCTTAAATTCACCCACAACCCTTCACCAACCTAACAAGCCTTGCAATCCAGGAGAGATGGCAAAATAAATGGACAAGCAACATATAACAAACAGACAACTAAAATCAGACCGCACCAAATAGCAAGAGAATGGACAAATAATGTAGCAGGGGTCAGATACACATTATAGCAAAAGTAATAGCAAGCTAAAAAGAGACAAAAGAGTCAGAAGACTGGTAAAACCATCAAAACTAGTAAAACCATCAAGGTGAAATGGAACAGGGCATATATATACAGGGGTTCTTCTGAAATGGGAATAGGTTTAAATGGTAAGAAATATTTGTGGATATGTGGTGTAAGGGATTAGGTCCGTGATCATTGTCTCCTGAGGTAGACAGGCACAATTCACGAGAACTCTAGTAAATTCACTGTCCCCACTGTGTGATTTGGTAACAAATGACTGCAGCCAGTTTTATTCGGCAGTAAAACAAAATAATCAAAACAGCAAAAATAAAGCCTAAGCCTCTCCAGCACTGACTATACATTGAGGTTTCCCTACCTCACCAGGTGCTGACCTACTGCCAGGCACCCCAAAAACTCACATTAACAGTTCACTGCCACAGCTCCACAGGCCTTTGACATAGCCTGTCTCTTCCCCAGGGTGGAGCCAATCTGGGAAGTCTGCACCAGGTAGTTATGAAGGACTTCCAGCTGGATGCAAATTAATCCTCATTAGTGGCACAACACCCAACTTTCCCATATACATCCAGCAACATAATCATTCTATACCAAAATCAACTATAGTGGCGGCTACCCTGCCACACTAGGTACAGAATGTAATAACATAACTCTCATCTAGGGACACTTAAAGAATGTGATACAGGCAGTCCCCAGGTTATGTACCAGATGGGTTCCTTAGGTTTGTACTCAAGTTGAATTTGTAAGTTAGTCAGAACTGGTATATTTTATAATTGAAATGCTAGACAATTGTTTTTTTCTGTCCCTGTGGCAATTGAATTTTTTAAATTTTTTGCTGTCATGGGAAAAAAGATTATCAATAAAACTTTATTACAGTCACCTTACAGCTGATCATTGGAGCTTTAACAGAGGTCCCATTGAGCAGAGAGGTCATCTGTAAGTCTGGAGTAGTTCCATTGCCCACTCCCTGTTCAGTAAATGCTGAAAACTTTACTAACAAGTAACATCCCCACAGGCAGGCTCACTGACACTATGTGACTGACTACAGGTTCAGAGAGTCATTAGTGTCATCTATAAGGTACTAGATGCCAATCTCTTCCATCAGTAGGACTATTCCGGGTTCTCCAAACCATGACGTATCAATGCTGAATTCACGGCCAAATGTACCCTTATAAATATATACAGCCCCCTCTGTATAATCAGAATCTGGCCCCTTATAAATATATACAGCCCCCCCTGTATAATCAGAATAAATATATATAGCCCCCACTTGTATAATCAGAATCTGCCTCCATATAAATATATATAGCCCCCCCCCCCCCACAGTATAAACAGAATCTGTCCCCATATAAATTTGTACAGTCCCATCAGTATAAAAGAACACATATAAATATATTCTAACCCTATATAACAGTATTCGCCCCTTATTAGCCAACTTTAATTAATAATTGTCCATGAAAAATACTAAAACTTATACTTACCTCGAGGTAGGATGCTCCCATGACGCGCGGCCCCCGTCTTCACACGGCTCTTCTGGCAGCCGCGGCTCTAGATAGGCGCTGCATCGCTCGGTATGTAAATCTCACCTGTGTCTTAAAAAGACAGGTGTGATTTATTTATCAGGTGGGCGATTCGGGCATTAACGAGCGCCCAAATCATCCACATTAGAGCGGCAAATGCCGCTCTTTAAAGGGCTCCGCATTCTGCCACCTGAGGCGAGATTTTCATCTCGCCTCATGGCAGATGCGGCCCCGTCCTTAAGCAGGGGAATGCCTGTACACATACTTGAGGATTTTTCACATTCTCAAAACAATACCATGATTATCCTATCACCTGATTAATTAAGTACAACATATTGAAAAATTACAGAAATTATCACAAGGTTACCAAAAGGGCAAAAATAAGACTAAGAAGTTTCAACTTTTATTAAACCTTGATTCCACAGCCCTTTCTCTGTGTGTCTACTGTGGGTTTTAGCTACCAATTTCTGATGCATAATTATGTCCAAAATACTAATGTGTAAAACCGGCCCTTACAATTTTTCCTTTACAGTGTATAATACTGGATGCAAACCATTCATATGCTCTTCTAGGGATACTCCTCTTACTGAATGATGGTAGTGGATTTCCCAAATGGACGATGTCCTTTTCCAAAGTGTCATAACAGATCTTCAGAAGGCGAGATGTTTTACGAAGATCCTAGCATTGGCTATAGTTCACCACTCATTAGGAATAATTAAAATACTTACATTGTTCTATTCAGGAAATCTATTCATTACCTATAGTAGATATATTGAATGTGTCCTATATGAGTTGGTGAAGAATAGGTAATAACATGTGTGAAACATTGGCCAAGAAAAAAATATACAGTTCTAAAATCCTCTGGTTTACATGGTATACTGAAACATAGAAATACCATCAGAACTACTTTAAACATAGCAAGCATTGATCTCACGTGAGAAGATATGCTTACACTGGGCACTTGTTTCCATACCCTCTCAGGTGTTGTGAATTAGTAGCCTTACAGCGGCGGCTTAGCAGAGGGTTACCTAAGGCAATATATGCCCATTCTGCATTGACATCTAGCCAGCGCTAATATTGAGAACACTCCTCAGAATATTCTGTTTTGAATAGCTCCTACACTTCAGAGTGCAATTCTAAATACTTGTCATAGACTGGTATATGGTAATGTTGGTCACAAGAGTAATGAGAAACCAATGACCTTAAATGCAGTAAGCAACACACAACACTCAAAAGGGAAACAGGTAGAGAAAGTCTTCAGTTTGGAAAACTTTTGAACAGTAATATTTAGCATTTTGAAATCTATTAACTTCATTTATATACCAAAAGATAAAATATTATACATCTAAAATTATTAAAATGGTCAAAGGCCCCTGTAATACAGGGACAGAGGTCTACAATAAGTGACAAAAATGTTAACTATGTAACATACATGGTAATGCATAAATGTGTTCCCAAACTCAGTGATCAAACAATTACAAATAACAAGAAAGAAGTAATGGTAGCATTATGGTAGGTGCCACAGATGGTGCAATAGCAAAATTAAAGAATATACTGAACCTGCCGTGCATGACTACCAACAGGAGAGGAGCAGGGTAGGTGCTGTAAATTAAAAAGACCAATGAGCACAATATTGTACTGCAAAGAATCTGCAGTGGAGGGCTGGTCAAGTCATCAAGGAATGGGATTTAAAGGCCAAATGAAGAACAAAAATTAAAAACATACAAGTGCATTCAAAGTTTATGTACAATGTAAAAGCATAAATTAATATATATTTATAAACCCTGTCATTGTGTCAAGCAGGATGACGGATAAAATAGTAATTTATTTTAAAGCTATGGTTTCCATATTAGCATGTTTATGTTGCTTTGTCACCATAGCCATATGGTAGTTCCCCTGGTCAATCACAGCCATGACTAGTTGCTAGAGGTGTTCATTTGCTAGATTGGCTGTACAGCTGTGCAGTAGCTATGCAGACCAGGGGGGTTGTGGGAGATGTAATCTTTTAGCAGAATGGGGGCTGTGAAGTGACAAGTGCAGGAAACCAAAGCATAAAGCCCAGGGTGGTGAGGTAAGGGTGTGTAACTATAATAAATGCAAAGGGACTGGTCAGTTTAAAAAAAAAAAGTACATATAGTGACCGGAGAACCCCTTTAATGTAGCTTATGCAGCTGCAACCAAGTGTGGATTCTATCAAGTGAGATTTTTATTTCAGGGGCAACACCCACCACACCTCTCACTTTTTTTTTCAAAAAACCCTGTTTCCAAGTCAAAATTAAATGGTTTCCGAAAGGTAATTTTTCAGGACACCTTTTAATCAAACTGTTACAAAAATATTGTATGGCTCAGGAAAAATTCTTTAATTTAATAAAGAATGAAATTCCGTGATTTGGATCCATATGTGTCACACCTATTCTATGACACTTTGGAAGGAATAAAGGTAAAATTTGCCTTGTTGGCTTTAAAAAATATTGCAGTACATAATATATGTCAAGTTACCTGGTGCGGTTCTCGAATCACTTAAAAGTCATATAACCAAACTAAAGACACATCATACTTATTAACATTTTAACACAAACTTCTTTCCCACTGTTCACATTAATAAAGTGATTTTTATTTTGTTACCAGGCAGAACACCATGAGGAATTGGAAAAATGGTAACTTATAGCAACAAAAGTAAAGGATCAATCTTCCTAACAGTTGCTTGTTCTTTTTTTATTGAAAGCTTTTAATCTCCTATGCATATGTGTGCAACCTTTATTCTGCTTTCTTGCTCAAAAAGACTAGTTTTATCTAAAAGGTCAATTCATTCAGCAGGGCACTCGGTAGAATTGAATATAATTATCCCAATCTTTGCCGTGTAGAATTCATGCTTGAATTCATTCACAAAATAGAATGCGGAATAATTAACTCCGAGCCTCTGCAATCCCCCATTGAAAATGCTTCAGGTATCATTCGGCCTCACTCACAATAGAAGAATTTCATTTAAGTACATTGTACGTATTAACCCCTATTCAGCATCCAATTACTCTGAATAAGTGAATTGTCTGTTTCAGGAATGTAATTTGAAAATGTTGTCATGCAATCTGAAGCAAAAGGGTCTTTTTCATTAATCTAACTCTCATTTAAGTAGAAAGCCTGTAGGTTATTTCAAATCCATTAGTTTTAAATACAGGTGATTACAATTCTCCTGTGCATAAGACAACCAAAATGTCCATCAGAAATGACTGTACACTTTTTCATAATACCAACAAAAGAGACTTAGATGAGTTGGTGACCTGTTCGATAATGGACACAATTCAATTTGAGGCTTGACAAGAAGTTAATATGAGGCAATAGTATAAATCTATGGGAAATAAGGTAATAACACATTACAAATAGGCAAAATAAATGTCTTCAAAAATACAAAGCTTATGTTTCAGGATTGTGTGCGTTCGGTATGGATATACTAGTAAACAGAATGATGTGAATTTGTAAATGATGGGAAGTAAGGGAATACAATGAGTTGTAGAGAATCCATAACATGTTTGTTACTAGAGGACCTTGGACAGGTAACATCTCTTTAAGTGTTAATAATATAAAATACAATATAATAACATTGATACACTCTTGTTACTTACATTTACCATATTAAGTAATAAATACTTAGAATGTATACTTGTTAATTGTGAAATTTTGTAAAATTACAGCTTTTTCTAATTCATTCTCACATTCATGAACTATTCAGGGACCAAACAATCTATGATATTGGTAGTACATTAGATTAGTAGAGAGGTCCATATCAAAAATCAAAATGTCTTCCTTTTAACCTGCACTGATCAAGGTAACCTGAAGAAGACCGGAATAAAGGTTAGACACATATTTGCAGGAGACATTGACAACATTTAGAATATTGTGCTGAGATTTGATTTCAGACAAATCAGCACGGCACATTGGGTGAGCAGTATTTATTTGTTCCTAGGTCTCATTATTTGCTCATTCAGATGACACTTAGTAATGGACAATCTGTTTGAATTCACTTTATTCCTCTGCAAAATCTGATTGTATAACATACAGATTTTAACTTAGATTTGCATTGAAAACGGCTGCATCCCTAGGTGCTCTGCAGAGGTAGACAAAAAAAATGAAATATATTTATAAAAATTGAATATGTGTATTTGTAGTTATAACATTGCAATTAGGACAGGAGACAGGTAAGCTGGAAAAGAAAAAATAATGCTTATGATTGTCTTCTATAAATTCTATAATGTTATTTTTCGAATGTTTTTTGTGGCGTTCCTTCTCACCTACAAACTATTGCCTCTTCATTCACATTTGTATGCCTCTCACACACTTAATACTTTATTTAACCATACTAACCAAACTTCTTGTTTCTGCTGAACCAACTAAAACCCTCACATAAATCATTGAACCAACTTCTGTTTCTGTTATTCTCTTCCCGCTTGCGGCAGAGGACATCTCTATTAACCTTAGAATGAACAGAAGGCAGACAATTTTTTTTTATTAAACTTAAAAGTTTATGTAGAAATTCAAACAGTACAAACATTATAAATGTACTTTGCAATAACAAAAATATCCAATTAAACACGATGATCCAACTTGAATCACTGTCATCTCAGAAAATGACTGTGTATACAATGCAAGTGGACACTGAGCATATAAAGGAAATTTACCTCCTCTTTCAAACATGATGTTGAAACCCTATTATAAAAAAACCTCCCTGAACCCATCAACGAACAGCCAGTCTCAACCAATCTCTCCTTCAATTACAAAACTCTCACCACAGCAGCCAGACTGGTCTATGAATTCAGACGTTACATGGATTGCTCTACTCTGTGCCAGTCAATGCACTGGTTGCCTTCCAAATTCAATTCATATTAATGCCCCACATCCTCATCCTCTCTACCCACACCTCAGTTTTTGGCCAATTCCGTGCCCTTTCAACAGCCTGCATTCTATGATTATTTTCTTACATAATTTAAACCTCAGATTAATGTTTACATGACTTCTCCTGTGCTACACGAATTCTCTGGATTGCTCGATCCCATACTATAAGACTAATACTAAACTTGCAAGGTTTCAAACGTGCCCTGAAATCCCATCTCTTCAGGAAGAAGAAGCATGCAACGTTCAATCTCTTTTCACTAATCAACCCTGACTACTAGTTCTATCTATCTCTCCCCACTTGAAACCTTTGAACAGCTTACTCTGCAAACCTATGCATTTTATTTATTTTATCCCTTTTAATGAATAGTTGGCTTATATTTCAAGCAATGTGTACCCATGTCTTGCCCCTTCCTCATAGATTGTAACTCTATGGTAAAAAGGGCCCTCATTTCTAGTGTTTCATCTGATGATGTAAATGCTCTGAAATGTCTAATTTTATTGGTATATGTACCCCATGATGGGTAAAACTATCATTAGAATTCATTATAGTGTACTTATTCAAGATGACCAGGACCTGCTCACAGTCAGTAGGTTATATTACCCCAGACAATTCAGGTCAGGCTGGTAGTGCCATTGGAATGCTGTAACCAAATCTGGGGCAGGGTAAGTACTGGATTCATGTGATTCATGTGACTTTTGTACAATTATAGATTCATTAACACCTAGAATACCAACAACTAAACATGGATACAACAGCCAACACGGGCTGTCTGGCATTAGATGCAGGATCACATATGGTTATTTAGATGAATGACAGTCCATGTACTGAATGCATGGCCCAAATCCTAAAAGAGCATATAGACAATAGTGATTCTACCAACCACAGCATATAGGATCACAATAGATCATATTGGAATACCAAATCTGTAAAAATACATAAATCCTTATCAATAAATATCAGGGAAATCAATATACAATAAAACACACATCTAAAAGACACAAAAACAAACATATGGTGGTGGCCAGTCCCATCAAGTATACAGGATGTATTCTCCCTTTACCGAACCCAGTTCTGGTTTTGCTTAAAATGTTGCAAGTGTGTCCATACCCTTATAACTACTCAGCTTGGTTAGATTACTAATAAAGTAATATGAGTCTGCTTATTGTTTTATCTGTTTGGAAATGATGTACCCCTCTGAGTACCCTGGTATCTGTAGGGTCATGGATGTATGAAAAGGACTAGCGGGCAGAGCCCTTTTAATATATTGCAGGTGTTTAACGATTTAAATATTTCCAGCAAAGACAACATGACATCACTGGGTGGGCAAAGACTCATCGCCAAGAGTCTCTGTAAGATTGGAGGGACTGTTATTTAGGCAGATCTGTAATGGTTACCAACAAAAATGCCATATACTGCATGCCGCCTGATAAATCCAAGGGGGAAGGGGGGTGAGAAGAATATCATATGCTGGTGCCCACAGCATATGATAAATCTCCGCCACTGACTTCATTGAATCCCATTGATCTGCAAGACATGATTGTCTGAAGAGAACGGGGTTATGTACCAGACAGTTTAATAATAATAATAATAATAATAATAATAAGTTTAAAAAAATAATTATAATGATTCTTTATTTATATAGCGCACATAGATTACGCAGTGCTGCACAGAGCTTGCCAAATAGGTCACAGTCCCCAATGGGGCTCACAATCTAATCAAATACCTACCAGTATGTTTTGGAGTATGGGAGGAAACCAGAGGACCCCGAGGATACCCTTCGGTTTGTACTTAAGTTGAATTTGGATACAAGTCAAACTGGAATAAGTTATAATTGTAATACCAGACAATTTTTTTTCTGTCCCTGTGGCTATTGGATTTTCAAAAATTTTGTGCTGTCATGGAAACAAGGATTATAAATAAAACTTAATTACAGACACCTTAAAGCTGATCATTGCAGCCTGGGAGTAAAGTGAAGCATCCAGAGAGAAGGATTGAGCTGGATCACATTGGGCAGAGAGGTCTGTCTCTAACTAGGGGAGGTCTTTAAGTTGGGTGTCCTTAAGTCAGGAACTGCCTGTCAATGAAATTAAAATTAAATTCAATGAATTTGTAGGCTGTGAGTTGATAAACATGGAAAGCACGACAACAGAAAAAAAATTAAGTATGAATAAGCCTCTAGACAAGGTCTCATTTATTAACTATCCCACCTTGCTCATTTTTTGTTGCAGCTGTATTACAGCTCCAGGTTTTGCTATAGGCTCATGCTCACTACTGAGGATGCTGAACTCAGAGCATGTGCTATTCTAATCCATGTTTGTGGCTCAGACAGCCCCATAGAAGTCAATGGGGCTGTAAAAAAAACTGTTGTACTAGGTTTTCTGGCCATTTTTGTGGTTGGTTGCTGAGGAAAAAAATCCCTTGACCTTAATGGGCTAGCCTTGTTCAATCACTGGCTTCCTGGAAAACACAAATTACTTATAAATTGCACACGGCTAACTTTGTGGACATAGAGCCGTGACACGGGTAAAGTACAGTTTACACATGGCCCACAAGTACAGCCACAGATTGCAGACATAGAAAAACAATGATTGTGTGCAAGAGGGCTAACGGCTATTACTCCAACTTTGATTGTTACCTTATTATATAATTATTCACATTTTCATTTACAGAAAGTGAACAATTCTTTTTACAGAAGACAGCACATATACAAAATACAATGACTAAAAGGTTCTGTTACATTTCAAGTTGTATTATCAGATAAGCCATTCGTTTCAATGAGTCACAAAAAGCAGAGTGCATTTCATTACGGTGCTCAGACCTCCCAGAAAAGAAAAGAGATTTAAAGCCTTCAGAATAAATGAATACATTATTTTAGAAAATGTTAGATATTTTGCCCGCATGTTAAAAAACATAAGTGAACAACGTATTAAACTGATTATTAAATAAATATGTTTGGTGCCCTGGGATATCTCCAATGGCAGCACATGGGCTAAATTTAGATTCATGTATAAACCAAGAAGACTAGTACGGTATAAGAACTTGATTAACTATTAACCCCTTATGGTGACCTTTGTTCCCTTTTGCTTACTGTAGATATTACAGTATGTCCACTTTACAACAATAAAGACATCTTTACAGATTGAGCCACTATTATTAATAATAATTATCACAATCACTAATAAGGTCAGGTGGAGGAGCCCAATGGGGGAGATTTCTTGAAGCTAGTGAAGATTAACTAGTTAGACTAGACAGTGTTATGCTGCACCTAATTCATCTCAGTGTTTGATGCTAAATTTGGTGCAAGGCATACAGTTTTTTACACCATAAATTACACCATGATTCTGTCAATACAACTTGATAAATCTCCCCCGATGTGTCTTCAACCATACCCCTCTGTATATTATAAAGGAAGAGGTAGATATGTGTTAATACAAAAGAATATTATCAGAGCTCCTGCTATAAAAATAAATAGTAGGTTTGTGTTATGTATGGGTATATATGACCACTATTGTGGGGAATGTAAGCATTCATCATATTTTAAAGGGGTCGTCACACTAATACAGCCTCTGTCTTTTTTGGGGTTTCCTAGAAGTGCCCTCTGAGTCCGAGTAGAAAAGTTATCTCAATATTTAATTAATGTAAGTCACACCATCAATACAGGAAGGAAATAAATTGTAGAATTGAAACCTGTTAATTTAACATCAAGGATGACTTTGCCATTATACCAGACCTATATAGCCAACAATATCACAGGGACCATATATGCACCATAGGTAGACAATGCAAGAGAATACAGCACTGAATAGATAATGAATGTTAAGGCTAGATTTATCATACAATGGATGGCTACAATGTATCCCACTTTATGCTCATATAGGATTTATTCTCTGGTGTCTGGTTATTTGTGCTAGGTGTTTCCTGAGTGAAGTTACTGTCCATATTTGGACAGCTACATCACTGGAGAAACATGCACAGTATACACGCAGCGAGGCTGAGGATGGATGCCATACAGTTGCATCTGTCCCCTAAAACCTCTACTAGCATCTGCTGAGTATATTCTGCTCCTTCATCCAGTGTTTTTTGCTTGAAGTGACATTTACTATGCAGGCAAAGGCAAAAAGTATGCCTCCGTTCTCCAGGAAAAGTCCATGGGCATGTTTAGCGTAATTACCAGGAGCTTGAATGGCATATATGCTGAATATATCCAAAATTAGAGATGTGTACATAGCCTTGCTGAACTTGTTCACTTTGATTAACAGCTACCATCTGCCTTCATCTACTAAAAGGACAACTTCTGATGTGTTTGTTTTGTTCCTCTCTTTTAGACCTCAAACCAAACGTTCTTACTTCAACAATCTCTTTTTGCTTGGCTTTTTGTGTGTTCATTATATTATGTGATTATAGAATGTTTTTTCTGCCAAAAAATGTCATAAATGTTAACAAAACAAATCAAAACATTTTGCTGCCATCAATCCATGTCCATTAGCAAAAATTATCATGTAGATGAGACCCAATTTAGCACCAGACAGTCATTTCCTTGGTTTGGGTCTGGCCTAAGGTTGGTTGTCAAGTGTTAATTATATGTCTTCCTTTTTGTTACAAGTTACCCATGTTTTCCCCTGTATTCACCTTTCAATGACTCTGACCTTGCCTGGTTTTGTGACTTTGATGCTTAGTAGTCATCTCCAACCTTTGGCCTGTCCCTATTTCTCAGTGTCATTTGTCCTAATGATATCACTGTCTTCTCTTTCTCCAGATGGTAAGTAGAGGAGCATAGCCTGAGGGTAGTGACCTAGGAGTATCCTACTTTGAGGACCAGTACCGTTTACAGCACTCTGGGGAGTATTGATGCTTATTTGTTTCCACACAGCTAATGAGACAATATAAACTTCCACATCTGTTGATGCCTAGATAATGTTAAGACTTACAGTATAATTAATATGGTGGTGAGCAGAAAATCATGTTCTACAAGTAAATCCTGTGCTAATATTCACCTTAAAAGGCATTTGTTGTTTCAGGGGACTAGACCCCACTACATTTTGCAGATGCTGTTTGGTGCAGTATAGTAGCATTAATTGTTGTCACACATACTTGCAGCAGTTAGATTGTCACTGTCAGTCTAAAACTGTAGACATAAATTGGGAGGGCATGTATCCAGGCTGACATTTTCCACTTTCTATGCTTATTAGTCAGGTAGAAGGTCTGTTTGGGATTGACAGCCTTCCTTGTCTGAGTTCATCTCTGACACGGACAGTTCACCTAACTACTAAGTACAAAAACAGTCAATATCAATTACTAAACAAAAGTGCAGTAAATAAATAATTCTCTATATTGTGATTTCTAGAATACTTTTAAGTGGTGCTTCTCAATTTTGGAGGTACCTACCAAAGTGAAAAGAGAAAATTTAAATGTATCAGATTGGATGAAGTAGACCCATCCTAATAGTGCGACTGTGGTCACTGTCCTTGGGGTCTTTTTCTTGGAGAGAAGTACACCAATCTATTCCCTAGCTAGTTTTCTGGTGTAAATAATATCAAATATGTCTAATAATATCTAATATAAGTTCACCACCTTCTCTTCAATCATGCCTCACCCACTATTAAGAGATGTGATGAGCAAGGTGCAAAAAATATCACCTCCATTGCATATGGATGAAAATTCAATACCTCATAACTCTAAGCTCTAAGCTAAAGACTGACACACAATGATATTTTACTGGCTTTGGGGCCATTTTATTTTGCGCTGCTCAAAAACAGTAAAATATGCTAAAGTACCACATCCTAGATCTCAATTAATAAAATATTCCAGTTTGTTATTCTCCATTCATTACATAGTTACGCTGTGAATAGTGCTGAGCGAACCCATGGGAATTTAGCCGAATGTGGACCAAATGTCTGGGTTTATTTACCTGGATTCGAATCCGAAAACCGACAAATCAGTGCAGGCACAGAACCCTGCGTGTGCATGTGCAATTTCATGCTGCTGACAGCTTTGTCCGTGGTATGTAATGGATAACACCTGCAATCGGGTGTTACTTATGAGTATTCTTCCAAACTCAAACATAGACTTCTTGCCGTCTAGAGACCCAAACCTGCAATATAAAGCATGGGCCCGACTATTGTAGATTGGTAATGCTCTTTAAGAATTGTGAACATAAAAATGATCAATGAAAATCTAAATGAATAGCCTCATGGAGGACTGGATTTGGAAAGGTGCTCAACAACAAAGTGGAATATCAAATTTCAGGTCAAATATTAGTGGAAATACTTCAAGATAAGGAAACGAGGCTCCGTAGTATTTGTGGCTTCCACGTGCCTGAATGACCTCCCCAGAACACTTGGATATGCTCCATATGAGGAGACAAATGTTCTTCCAAGGCATCTCCTCCCAGACCTGCATTAAAGCTTCAGTCAAGTCCTAGACAGTCTGTGGTGCAACGTGGCATTGATGCATGGAACAAGAAATTATGTTCCAGATGTGTTTTCGATTTGATTAAAAACTGGGGAGCAGGCAAGCCAGTCAATGGTACGAATGCATGAAAATAAAATATGACTTTCAGGAAAACTAAGTAGCCCCTATGCGCAAAGTGAGTGGCTGAAGATCATGCCTTCAACTGCCTGTATGCTACATCCACAGGAGGCCTTGCATTTTCATGTATCAGAAGGAACCCATGACACATCGCACCTGCATAAGGCCTCACAATGGGTCTGAGGATCTCACCCTGTTAACTAATGGCAGTCAGGGTACCTCTGGCTAGCATGCCTCCAAAGAAATGTCTCCCATACTGACTCCAGTCACATTTGCTCACTGTGAACCTGCTCTACTCCATGAAGAGGACTGCACCAGTGTTTAACCTGCCAATCTTGGTGTTCTCTGGCAAATGCCAATCACCTTGCAAGGTGTGGAGCTGAAAACAAAACATTTATGGACATAAGGCTCTAATACCACCATCATGGACAGTTTGAGCAAACACATGGATTTTAGTGGCCTCCTGGAGGTCATTTTGCAGGGCTCTGATACTAATCCTCCTGCTTTTCCTTGCACAAAGAAGGAGGTATCAGTCATGCTGCTGGGTTGTTGCCCTCGTTGGCCCATGCTACATCTCCTGGTGTAGTGATCATTCTCCTGGTATCTGCTCTATGCTCTGTACACTTTGTTGACAGACACAGCTAACCTTCTTGTCATTTAATATGTGCCATTCTGAATGAGCTGCACTAACTGTGCATTTTTTTATGGGTTGAGGCCTCATGCTACCTCTAGGGATGAGACAATGACGAAGACCAAAAGTGACCAAGACAACAGACAAAAAGAATGAAGAGAGAAATGGTCTGTGGTTACCACTTGTAGAACCACTCCTTCATTTTGTTGTCTTGCTAATTGCTCATTTCTCCCTCTTGTCTGTTCCATTTGCACAACAGCAGAAATAATTGATTCACAATTGGACATTGATTCATAAATGGACAGGTTACAGTTACAGTGTGACTGATTGGAGTTGTTCTGGTGTTCTTTTCTCTTATTATTCTTTTCAGCATTGTATATATGATTTTAGGATTGAACCTTATATAATCCTACATAATCTTAGATTATTGAAATTGAAATTATGTTTGAGCTGCAGTTGATCCCCACAAGAGTTGTTGCTACCTATCCATAGAGAACAGTTTTAGCCACTGTTAATTCTGGATTGCCTTTTAAATTAGGGCATTCTACATAAAGCTGCTACAGGGATTAAGACACTACAGGCACAAAACATAGAATACACCTGTCTGAATGTGCACTGGGCCTGACTTTGCACAGAGTTTTGACATGGTACTAATTGTGGCCTGCCTACACAGGCTCTAATACTAGAAAAACACCATGGGACCAAAGTATGAAGCACTGTAAGCCACAGTTCTAGCACCAAAAGGGGATTGACATGCACAACAAGTTTGCAATGTTTTATATCACACAATCCACTTTTTCAAAGTTGGTGTTACAGGACATCTACCACCAGGATCAAGGATTGTAAACCAAGCATACTCACATACTGCTGTATGCCCTTCTCTGGCAGAATTTACTCTTATTTATTCATATTATTTATTTATATATTTATTTATTATACACTTGTTTTTTAAAAAAAAGAGGTGTTAAAAATTATGTAATGAAGCCCATGGAGCATGGTGGCCTTTAGGCTCATTTGCATATTTTAAAAGCCATTTGTTTGTAAAAATAGGAGCATAAGAAGCTAAAAGAGAAGAGAAGATTTCCTTTAAAGTGGTTGTGTAAAACCTCTATACACCAGATTTATCAATACAACTTTTTATTTTAATTAGTTTTTGAGTCTCCATAATTGTGGCAAGCTCACTACAGCAACAGGGTGGAGTATAAAGTAGAATTCATTTCAGAACAGACTTATAGATATGTCAAATTTATCAAACATTACATGCCGTTTGAAAAATTTGGTGCAGATTATGGCAACACACACAAACAAAACTATCTTTAACATTTTACATGGCAGGGAAACTTGGATAGAGAGCACAGGGTTACATTAAATGCAACTGATGAAGCCATCATCAATCCGTTAATAAGAAGAGTGTCTGTCAGTATTTCACTGATCACTGTGATTTTACACAGACATTTTAATAGTATCTAATGTAGAAATGTGTGTATGCTCCGAAAAGGTGTAAAATGCATATGTTAAGGAAATTGAGTTTTACAACAACAAAAATGTTTGGACAGTGATCTTTACAGTTGGCATTAAAATCACAAACAAATCACTATTGGCTTGTACAAGCAATCTCCCAACTGACTTCATTTAGTCAAGTAAAAGCATTCTCTCTTTCAGAAACTTCCCTAGCCACACACAAGCTCACTTCTAGCAGAGGACTGCCCGAGGCCAGATGAACAGTGCTGTGTTAATATGACACCTTGAAGAAGGGCCATCAAGTTACTTTAAGAACTTCAGATCCAAGCAGGCAATGCGTTGCACCTGATGTGTGGCCTGCCTCAAATGAAGGGACTTTTCATTTGCAAAGTGAATATCAGTTTTCTTCCCTTGGGAGGAACGAGTCTCCGTTGGCATAATGCGTTATTATTGTTTGCTCTTTTAATTGAAATGTAAATTCTGAGAACGTCCTGACCCAGTTCAGGCTCTGAAGAAGGGCAAAATTCTCATTTTCCTCCTAGTAAAAGGTCTGCAGTCTTGTTATTAATTACTCAGGACTGGATGTTCGTAAATGTGACTGCGACCAAAGTTTACACAAAAGAAAAACTTTGAGAGCTCCTTAGGATACAAAGTTGTAGAATTTAAATGGAAACTTAGCATTAAGTCCCTGTTGAGTATTAAAAATGTGTTCCCATGAATGCTTCATGAACATGGAACAGTTATATAAATATATATATTTTTAATATACAGTATACTTGGACTATGACTTTAGGACTGCACAATGGAATCAAATCTACAGTATGCTTTCCAACCACAGGAGATCTTCCAATCAAATTGGGGGTCCTGATTCCTGGTGATGCTCTGACCAGAAAACTTTCAAGTTGCCACATCCCTTTTAAATAAGTTCTTCAGTGCCACTAGAGCCACATGAGGGTTGTGTCTTACACTGTATGTGGCTTTATCATCAGGCAGGCACCAATTTTTAGACTGTCCTAGATGCTTTCTGCATGTACAACACCCCTGCCAACATGTGCCCTCCTCAGGAGCTGTTAGGGAGATTGAT
This sequence comes from Engystomops pustulosus, assembly GCA_019512145.1. NCBI lineage: Eukaryota > Metazoa > Chordata > Amphibia > Anura > Leptodactylidae > Engystomops > Engystomops pustulosus. The sequence goes on along the minus strand of WNYA01001832.1, from coordinate 9,847 downwards.
CACCTCTCTAGGAAGGTTCTAGAATCTGAGTATCGTGTAATTGCAGCTGTAGATACTGACTAATTAGCCAATAATCTGTCTGCTATGTTAGCTGGAGTGTGATTGGAGAGGTGCTACCACCTGACCAGAGGCAGTATAAAGACCAGGGGCAGACTGGCCATTGGACCCACCGGTTCCCCAACCCCGGACTTCCCGCAACTGTCCTTAAATAATCAATAGTACCCGCATCTACAGTTGCTTCTGCGTCTGTAGGTTACTTTCCGCTACACAGGTCGCACAATTGACATCATTGAGGAGTGACTGTCGGCACGCACTATGCGCTTCGCTCTGGCGCCCTGGTGCGACCGCCTGATGAACGTGACAATCGCAGCAGGAGAGAGGAACAGCATGGAGATGGGAGCAACGGTGTAAAGTATTTCATAATAAAGTTATTGTGTCTCTGAGAAACTTCTATTGCATGTGGGGGTGGGGCACTGCTGGGGTGGGTGAGGGACTCTCTATTTATAATTAAAACTATATTAGATTATTATTTGGAGAGCTGGGCACTAATAATTCATATACAATTTAATGGGAGCACTTAATTGTTATTGTGGGATACTATCTATCATTAGGTTTGCACTAAATATATTGTTATTAAAGGGGTTTTCCCACAAAGGCAAGTTAGGACCCCTCACCGCTCCTCAGACTAATGCAGCAGACGTTCGCACATGACCGTTCTGCTCCATTAATCTCTATGGAGCTGACAGAAATACCCGAGCACTGCGCTCACTGATCTCCGTCAGCTCCATAGAGTTTAATGCAGCAGAACGGTCATGCGCGGCCATTTGCTCCATTAATCTGACGGAGCGACGAGTCACCTTTATTCTTTGGGTCATTACAATCATGGGGATATTAAATTTATATAGAATTAATTGTGTTTTAATACATTTTTAAAAAATTAAGATGTTAATTTTTGCAGGATTAGCTGATGTTTTCTTTGCTACCATTTTGGGGACTGTTAGACCTTTAGGTAATTTGTTGTTTAATTTATTATATGTTTCAAAATGGTAAAAAAGTGACGTTTTGGGTTCAACGCTGAGAATAACTGTCATTATATTTTGATAGAACAGACGTTTTGAGATGCGGGGATGATTAGAATATTTAGCTTTCTTTTAGAATTTTTTTTTTCCGTATTTTTCATACCTCTGGGTACTACGGTATGGCAGAATATGTGGTTTTAACAGACGGGCGCTCATTTACTAGGGCCGCGGTCACACGTACCGCTAGACGTCTGTTCATAACGCGACGCTAGCGCACAGGAGGAAGTCCTTGGCCTGAAAGCACATGCGTTTCCAGAGAAACGCATGCAATCGGCTTAACAATCGCATGCGTTTCCCTAAGCGCTCCGCGGGCGCATTTCCGTCGGGTTTCCCGAATTTTTCCGTTTTGTTCCGAATTCCGCCGGATTTTGGCGCACATGATCGAATTTCGACACAATCGTGCTGGCTTTCACGTAACAGAAATCGGGGGGCATGGCCGTCGGACAACTTGACGGATTTGGAAAAACCGCAGAATTTAAAAAACGAAATGTATTGCAAGATCAGCACTTACATGCACCGGGAAGAAGCAGGTGAACTCCGGCGGACCTTGGCGCAGCAGCGACACCCACTGGATATCGGGCAAACGACCTTAGTGAATCTTGGCAGAACCCGAATCTTCGTCGGAGACTGCGCCATGGGATCGCTACTGGACCGGGTAAATAAATGTGCCCCATTATCTATTACAATGTACCACTGGCACATTGTAACAACGTCTTGGATATACAACAGAAAACAATTTTGTATTTACAGTATATATTATTTATTCATGTAGACTGTAGTTATTCTAATGTAGTGGGGAGCTGTATGGTTTATAGTAAATTAGCAGGGGCAATGTAAATATCAGCATTCATTTAGTATACAAATTATTTATCTTAGGGCACAGTGTGGTCAGTTGTGGTGTGAGGGGTATATATTATATTATTTAGGAGCACAGTGTTATCCAGTAAGTGTAAGTGACTGTTGTATCTTTAGGATCACAGGATCAGAGGTGCTGTAAGGAGGCGACTAGATCTGCGTGAATTCTTCATTGGCAAGTGATGGGCTGGAGAATCTTTATGCACTTCTATACCTGATGGAGTAGATCATCACCTGTCAGTAGCTAAATGTAATTTATGACGCTTTCTGCTTTACATGAGGTAGCAACAGAGAGGGAGGCCTGCCATAGCATTCCTGCATATAATATGTTGCCCATAGGTCCATATTTTACATTGGCCTGCTGCAGCCTGATCATCTCAGTTTTCTTACACAGGACTTCTGCCACTTCTTCTATGTGAAGCGCTCAGGTGTAACATAGTTACAATGTAGTAAACAGGGCTGTCTGTTTTAAATAAAGGAAGCCATTAGCCGACCTGTGTAATGTACACGGCTACACGTTTCAGTATTTTTTTGGGTAATGCCATAATTTATACACCACTGCTGCAGCGGTGGTGCAGATATTTGTGTTATACATATTGCATTACTATAGTAGTTATATTCTTGTACATAGGAGAAGATAGACGTGTGTGTGAGCTCCCTGCAGGGTGGAGGCATGGCCTCTGACCCAGGAGGTGGAGAGGGTAGCTGGGCTGAGAATCCTGGGAAAGCCCAGAACCTGGAGTGCGGCCTGCAGCATGGAGATCATGGAGGAGATGTAATGGTGGCTGGTGAGTCAAGTGAAGTTTTTGGAGTTTCTGGACTGAGCTCAAGTGTTTCTAAGAAGGCTGTATTTAAGATGGAGAAGCATATACGCAGATTAAGAGATGATATTTAGAATGAGACTGACCCAAAAAAAAAGTTGATAAAATGTGAGCGCTTTCATAACCTGACACGTGAATTGACTTTATTAAAAGAGAGACTGAATCCAGATACAAAGCCTAAAGTGTACCTAAAGTAGAAAGTTGGGCAATGGAGAAGCAGCAAGCGTCCAGAGCTCAGACTGTACAGAAGAAGGACGTTATTGGAGAGAAGGACATTGATTATGACACTGTGTGCAACATTGTGGACCAGGGAAACCCTGTACATGTATCATGTAGGGTGTCGGAGTCGCTAAAGATGGACACCACATTTGATTCTGGTAATACAGGGTTAACTCCAGCAGGGTTAACTCTGTGTGCACTATGGCTGAGGGGAATGGCTGTCCTATGTGGGACCCTGAGAGTTCCCCTGTACAGAGTTTGTTAGTGAGACATCGCTCAGTGCTGTGAGTGAAACACCATTATCACAGCAGCCATCTTCACAGACTGCAGCGAACACTGTACAAAACCCTCAGCTGTGCACAGCTCCAGTGAGTGGGGAGCAGGCTGGACAGCAGTCAGGAACAAACACTGTACAGAACCCTCAGCTGTGCACAACTTCAGTGAGTGGGGAGCAGGCTGGACATCAGTCAGGAACAAACACTGTACAGAACCCTCAGCTGTGCACAGCTCCAGTGAGTGGGAAGCGGGCTGGACAGCAGTCAGGACCTGCACCAGGTGCATCTGCAGTGCAATCATCTGAGGAGAGGCCCAGCACTGAACCATCAGCTGAGCAGCCCCAGCAGAGGAGACTCTTCTCCAATGTCACCAGGCCAGCTAACCCCCCGCCACAGAGGAAGAACGCTGTGAGGATTAGATACACCAGCCCAACAGGACGTCCCCTCTACATTGGAAGAGATCTACTGGAGGACTTTATGGGGAGAGACTGATGTATCATCTATAGTTACTGCACCAGTCTCACCAGCCACTGAAGAGACTCCTCGTGTCCATCGGAAAGTGTCCAAAACTCCTGCTGTAAAGAGTAAAGTACCATTGGTGGAGTCAACACCACAAATAACAGCAATCACAGAAATTACATCCAGTGCCAAAGTACCCAGAACCTTTGCAACAGAGACTGATGTCTCATCTGTAGAGGCTGCACCACAGGTACCAGCAGTCACTGGAAAAGTCAGATCCTACCACAACTAAAACATCCAAGTCTTCTGTTCGTGAGGGATCCAAGCAGCTGCCCAACACCTCTATTGAGACCACTGATCCTGGGGCAGGAACCAGTGTGGATGAGGAAGGCTTCCATATTATGAAGAGAAAGAATACCATTGCCCATCCCTCTAGGAATGTCACCACGCTGGATAAATCAGAAGAGGCGTCAGTGCTGGCCATAAGATCCGGGCATTACAGTGCACTGGGAGAGGAAGAAGAGAACGCAGCGATGGATCAAACCCCTCCACTCATCTCTGATGAGGAACCTGATCCCCCAATTTCCACCAAAAGATGGGGAACTAATGGTCACAGCAGCGGGAGGGAGAAAAAGCTGAAAACACCTAAGTGACCGAAGTGACCTGAGTGATGTGGCTGAGGATCAGCTCTATTAATGTGGACAGTGTAAGGACCAGTAGCCGGCAGCAGGCCATCTACCTGAGGAGAGGTCTGACTTCTTCTTCTTACAGGAGACTTACCTGAAGAGTAATGCCCAGGTGTATGCAGCCATAGACTGGAGACATGGGCCATCCTTCTGGTCCTTTGGTCTAGAATGGAATGATGGTGTGGGAGTTCTCTTCACTGCCATGGTGAATATGTCTCTTCACATACATATTTGGGTGAGGTGGGTGGGCCACAGGAGAGGTGGCGTTGGCCGGGCCACATGTGTGGAGGGCAGTGCGAACCGGACGTGAGCTGGGCGGGCCAGATGTCAGGGAAGGCACCATGTTCAGCAGCAGAGGTAGTGAGGCGGCTCCTGAACCCGGGACGGACAGCCGAATTATAATGTGTTAATGATATGTCCACGGGCTTGTCCCACTACCTCTTCGCCCACCTCATATGCAGCCTGCATATTATAATTTGGATGTTGGCCCCAGGCTCAGGGGACGCTCTTCAAACCAGCGTTCCAGCTTCCTGTCAGACGCAGGAAGCAAGTGAATAAATTATTCTTTGCCCCCCTGCGCCCCGGGCCCCATAGCAACTGCTACGTATGCTACAGCAGTTGTTACACCACTGGACATGGACATTCAGGTGGAGCTAGTCCCAGAGATCTGCCATGGCTGCTGCCTAAAGCTGGACTTTACCTTGGACACTGTACATTATAGAGTTGTGAATGTATATGCTCCTCAGACTAGGAAGGATAGAAGGGAGTTGTTTCAGAGTATCAAGCTATATTGCTTTACATGTAGAGTGTTTATGATGTGTGGTAACTTTAATGGCGTCTCCTGTAACTTAGATCGCTCCAGTAGTCACAAAAGCTTGAGATATGATGAGATCTTCCTCAATAACATAGTCCAGCAGGCCCACTTAGTGGAGCCTTAAATTCAACATTGTAAGTGCACTGCCTACACTTATCATAAGGGTGGAAATGCCACCTGCATAGACAGGGTGTTCACAAAGAGGGGTATGAGAACCTACCGGTATACTGGAAGGCTAACAGATTGCTCTTCCAGGACCTGGACTTCTATAATGACCGGAAGACCACCCACAGTATGTTTTATGGTATGGCAGAGTGGTGGGAGGGTATGAAAGGTGACATCAAACTGTTTATTGTGGGGACTTCCCGGAGACAGGGACAATGGTAAGACTGTGGACATTGAGAGTGTCCATCAGGTGAAGCAGAAGATGAGACAGCTGCTGTACAATCGCCTCAAATCCCTCAAAGCAGAAAGTTAGTTTGATAATTGGGGGGCTCACAACCCAGACCCTTTTATTGTTTATTGTTTATTTATTATTTTATTTTCAGTAAGAAGCTGATGACGACCTTATTAGATGAGAATGGGCTGGAGCAGTCTGAGCAGTGCAGTCTTCAGAAGATCATTGGAGACTATTATGAAGATCTTTTCACAGGTTGTCTGATGAGCAGTGATAACATCCAGAGCTATATGTATAGTGTGACTCTGCCAAAACTAGACCCAGTACAGGCCGATATTATGGCTGAGCCCATAACAGAGGATGAGGTGAAGAAGAGTATTGACTCCTTAGAAGCCAAGAACAATCTGGGGCTGAATGGTCTCACTAGTGAATTCTACAAAGAGTTCAGGGACTTGATGGCTCTGGACCTGACGCAGGTCTATAATGTGTCTGTGTGCTGGGAAGCTTCTTCCCTCCCAGTATAATTCTGTACTTGTTCTCTTGGCAAAGAAGGGAGACCTGAAAGACTTAAAGAACTGGCGGCCATTGTCTCTGCTTAATACAAATTATAAAATCCCGGCTAAGATCTTATATTTCAGGCTGAGTGAGGTGGCGGCTGAGCAGATCATTGATAACCAGACGTGGTTTGAGAGGTTGGACTATAGAGGACTCATTACTGCTGGTGAGAGAAGCGGTGGCCTTTGTCAAGCAGCATCATGTTGGGACATACATTGTCAGCCTAGACCAGAGTAAAGCCTTTGATAGAGTCCACCATGGCTACTTGTACCAAGTGCTGTTGGAGTATGGACTTCCTCCACGTTTTGTCCAATGGCTACAGGTCCTCTATGAGGAGGCAATGAGCCAGCCTTTAGTTAATGGTCACCTTGGAGACCCTTTCTGGATCTTGTCTGGTGTGAGACAAGGCTGCCCCCTCAGCCCTTTGCTATATGTCTTTAGTTTAGATGTTTTTTTAAGAAAATTGGTTGACAATAAGGAATTTACAGGCATTTGCAAAGTGAATTTGCAAAGTGGAGACAGGAAAATTTCTGTGCCTATGCAGATGATGTGACAGTCTTCATGTCCTCTACAAATGACTGTGTGGCTCTACAGCAGGAGATAGCAGCTTTCTCCAAGGTGTCCAACTTGTGAACACGGAAAAGAGCAAGGCTCTGTGGCTGGGTGATGAAAATGGGGTCTTCTCGGTTCCCTTCAGGACGGTAGAAGAGAAGATAAAATTCTGGGAGTTGTGTTTGGAGCTATAGATGAAGGGAAAGTAAACTGGGATGAGAAGCTTGCCGTGTGTGAGTGGAAGGTGCGGAGCTGGGCACACTGGAAGCTCACGTACCAAGAGAAGTTCAGCCTGGTGAGAACCTTCCTTCTCCCCATCTTCTTGTATGTCAGCGTGGTGTTCCCTGTGCCAGACAATTAACTTCCCAGACTGACCAATGTCAGTAGGGGGCAGTAATATAGTAATTATATTCTTGTACATAGGGGGCACTATTATAGTAGTTATATCCTTGTACATAGGGGGCACTATTATAGTAGTTATATTCTTGTACATAGGGGGCACTATTATAGTAGTTATATTCTTGTACATAGGGGGCACTATTATAGTAGTTATATTCTTGTACATGGGGGCATTATTATAGTAGTTATATTCCTGTACATGGGGGCACTATTATAGTAGTTATATTCTTGTACATATGGGGCACTATTATAGTAGTTATATTCCTGTACATAGGGGGCGGCATTATAGTAGTTATATTCTTGTACATAGAGAGCAGTATTAGTAAAGTACTGTACCATAATACTGTCCTCTATTTTTAACAATTTATCTTGTATATGGGAGGAGGTATTGTAGTAGTTTTATTTAGTATATAGAAGGTAGGATTAACTTGTACCTTCTAAATGTGTTATGGTAGCATCAATCCTGTACATAGTAGGCAGTACTCTTTCTTTGCATTGTACATGTTTGGCACAGAGGAAAGGTATTTAAATCTAACCAACTTGTGTGTTTGCAGCATTTACTGATCTACAGGTGACATTCTTTGCATATTATACTCACTTAAGATGTTCTTGTTTTGCATTAAGGCCATCTACCAACAATTTGTCTGTGCTAACTCCACCCACATTGTCTGACCACACCTACTTGTTATGACTCCACCCATAAAATTGGGCCACTTTTACACTTTTTTCCAGGGTCACTTTAAATTCCCAGTCCGCCCCTGATAAAGACCCATGCTGGGTGGAAGCACATGGTATGTGTTGTCTGTTCTTCATTGAGCGTGAGAAGCACACCTTCATTGCTGCCTCAGATACTAATCCCAGGAACTACCAGTGCCTCAAACCTACTGCCTGACACACAGGGAGAGTCTAGAGTTTCTAGCCCAGAGCTGCATTTTCCATAACTTTAACACAGCTCCCCCTCAACTATCCCAGCCGGCATCTACTATAAGGCTGTGTGCACCATTCCTGCGGATCAATCTCCATGACCACTCCAGAATCAGATTTTTATTGTTTTGGGACAAGTTGATTTGCACAATCCGTCTGATCCCTGGACTTGGCTGCTTACCACCACAGGCTTCCCCATCCATTACCCAGAGACTTATCCAACAGACACTTAGGAGTTGCCCCAGGGAGAAACCAGTATGTCAGCCTCTCCCTCCTTTTTTCTTGTCCACACCACCTGCTGGAGACCTGCCAGGCTGTAGTTCAGTCCTCTGGTCCCCATACCAAGCACCATGACCACAGCGTGCCCTAGGGCGCACAAGCCAGGCACTCCAGTATTCTGGTCCCGGCTGTCTCCATGCCACCAAGAAAAGGTTAGGCCCTGGTGGGGGATGTTGTATATGCCACTTTTATCATAGGGACTTGATATATGAGGTGTCAATGGCTGTATTGGATTTGTGACACTTTGTACAACTAATTCCTATGTATTTCCTACACCAGGAGGGGATTCTGGGAATTTGTGGAATTTCATTTTGAATAGTTGTACTTTAGATATTTGAGAACCAAAACTGGATTCATTTGATAAAACTGCAGTAAGAAGGCTAAAGTGAGAAGTGGAGTAGGTTGTTGACAAATGACACAAACTGGTTCTCAACTGGGGTTAGGGTCCCAAAATAGCCTACACTACAGTATATTTATGGCACCGGCTTTACAGTAAGTGGCTTCCCTAGCAATGTCAGCTGATGCCCCCCCCCCCCCTGCAAAAACCTGCAGGGGGCGACTCGGGGGAAGAAGCCCTTTTTCTCATACCCCGCGTTCCTCCGTCATGTGATAAAACAAATGACTGTTGGGTTCCCAGTTCTGAACGGCTGCTGCTGGGTCTGTACAGACCTGCACAGCCCTAAACAATGACAAATCTCACAGCAATTTTGCACAGCAATCCCAGTTAGAGCGCACATTCTTTTAGGCTAAAACAGCTTGCACGGGTATTTAATAAGTCATTGCGCTGGAATGGGGCGCTTGCAACGCTGGCTTCCATGAGACACAAATTGGGGGTTTGCCTTCGGACAGTCCAACTGATTCGGACTGAGTGCCATATTTAACTTTCCCATTAAAGCTCCACCTTAAAAAGATGGTGAACTATGTCGGGCCAGTGTGGGTAAGCGACAGATTCATGATTTCTGGTGCAGGATTTTAGTGAATTGACCGCACACAGTATTACACATGGAAATAGCCCTTTTAGTTCCCCAATGTGAAATGAAAAAAATAAAGTCTATTCTGACATTGAAGTAAAAATAAAAGTAAAACTTTTTTGTTTTTAATATACTCCAAAAATGTCTTTGCCCATCCAGTCACTAATGTCACTCTACATACCAGTTCCTCTAAAAAGGACATGTGATATATGAAGATTTGAGACACAAAAACACTATTATAAATGTATTTTTAGGGTAATCCTATATTACAGTTGGTAAAACATAGCTAAATAGTAAAAGACAATTTTTTAATATTTTTTAAAATTTTTTCTACTGTAAGCCTAATTTTTTGCTAAAAAATAACATTTCTGCCAAAAAAATTGAATCCTGTATTTCTTCTAAAGAATATGCTTCAAAAATCACATTCCAAGCCTAAACATTGAAAAAGTTTTTTTTTTTTTTTAAAAAAGTGGTGAATTATGTCTGAAGGTACTAATTACCCTGGTCCTTAACTGGATAACCACAATTATAGACTCCCCCCCCTTTTTGCATAAAATTAGGG